>WUWR02000168.1:0-129935 GCA_009982885.2 Hyles vespertilio | reverse complement strand
ACGCTAAATAATATGTTGTTGGCCAAATCAATACTGGACTCAAAAGCTATCTGCACCCGGGCGAAGCCGGGTCCGACCGCTAGTTAGAATAAATGAAAACAAAACAGTGTAAGCGCTAAAGCGATTAAAAAAATCACGCGTCACTCCGTCCGCGAAAGCCCAGTCGATACGTGTACGTATACGTATGAATGTGCGTGCGCGTGCGTACAGATGAATTACACATCCATTGACGCCCGTATAGATCAACCTCACAATACATCGAGTTTTGACACCGCAGTGTACGTGTAATAAGCAATACGTTACCATTTGATGAGAGGCGAGAGGAGTTGATGCTGCGTGCTGCTGGGCTGCGGTAAAGGCTTCAGCATGAAGCGGTCGCCTTCCCGCTGCACAAGAACTAACGCGTCTTCTAACATCAGTGCCTGGGAAAAACAATCTCGTTTAAACTAACATTAATTTTTATAATCCTAGTAATCCTACAAATATTATAATAATGAATACTAATATTATAAATGCGAAAGTTTGTGTTTTGTTACCACTTCACTCTCAAACCACTAGAGTCTACTAGTCGAGTGACTAGACCAAATAAAAATTTTGGTATGGAGATAGTTGACAACCTGGATTAACACATAGGCCACTCTTTATCTCAACAAAATGTAGCGTTGGATGTGTGGGATGTAATGGCCTGCATAGTGGCGGCATTGCACCTGATGGAAAGTGCCAATGCCGCCCAGGCAGAGTATCCATTGGCATCGGACGGCAGTCCCATGCCAATGGAAACAATTATGCCGGCCTGCTTAGGTGCCTCTTCACACCACGGCGGAAGGACCCAGGATTGTAGGAAGGAGGGAACACGTGCGCCGGCAAACAATTCCACAGCCTGACGGTGCGGCACAGAAACGAATTTGAGAACCGTTTGGTTCGCGCCGGGATGGTGTGAACCGTCAAGCTATGGCTTCGCAAGCCAGCACGCGTGGTTCTGGTTAGAATGGAGAGGAGGGGAGCAAGTTGAATAATTCCTCAGAGATGTGAATGGAATTGAAGTAGGTATATTAGATACACTTTCAAACTCAAAGGAAAGGGATGAAAATGATGAAATTGACCATATATTAACCATATTTCAACTCTAAAATTACACATACAAAATTGACTGGTCAGTTTTTTATTTTCATCGGGTCCGTAAGAAAAAAACTCACTCCTTCATAGATTACTCGAGAACGTATAAAATTATTAGCCGATCGACTTTGTGAGCCACAATCGCAAATCGCACAATTTAGCTTAGTTATCATCGCCTTCAGTTGCTACTTGCGATTGCTATTTATTCCAACACAGTGTTGGATTTTTTTTGTAGTAAATAAATATATAATTAAATTATTGTAATAGTATATTAAATTGTTGTTAATACACTCACGAGCACATGTATCTTCTTGTTGGAGTCGTTCCGTATACTGAGCTCTCCCTCCATGCGCAGCGAGTGCGAGGGCAGGTCCAGGCGCCGCAGCTCCTCCCATTCAGCGCCGGAGGGAACGCGCACCTCCAACTTGCTTTGGATAGTTCGTAATCTGGTAATGAAGGATAGTACATGAGTAAGTTTGTAAAGTTGATACATTGGTATAATTATACAAAAGAACATGTGGAAAGTGGGGAATAATAATTGATTTATTGCCCTGGGCTTTAATAATTGATTTTTGGAGATTTTTGGGCCCACAACAGGACACATGGAAGGATAAATTGGTAAGTAACTACTGCAGTTATTTCAAAGTTTGAATAATTGGTGACAATTATTCTCTCTAGTCCCATCTATCGACACTGTTACAGGACAGCACAGTTCAAAATTCGCTGCAGAACCAATTTTGTCACTAAACATTTTAATACTTTGAATTCAAATTCAAATTTTTCAAATTCAAATTCTTATTTGCAGATACAGGTTACATAAATTGGTACAGATGTTCCGTGGGTAGAAAGTTTCACCGTATTCAACCCCGACTGGGCATGCAAATTACAATTATGTCGATAAAGTAAAGTATTGTATAAAAAAATATATATTCCATTATTCTACATGTTTGTCACTAGTGGCCTAAATTATACAAAACAATAATTATTAAAACTACAAACAATCAGGACGAGTCACGGTCAAGCAAATGTCACAAATAATAGATTATTAAAATTTCATTACTAAATAACATAACTAAATCAAATTATTATAATATAAATTGTGTATTATTTGGAACTTACTGTTTATAACATTTTATCGTCAAAAAAATCATTTAATGAATAATATGCTTTATCTATTAAAAGGGTTCTTAAACTACATTTAAACTTATGAGCTGAGCTAAACGCTCTTTAATATTTCCTGGTAATTTATTGTAAATTTGTATACCTGTACTAAATATACTGTCCTTATATAATTTTGTTCTAGTTTTCAGAGTCGAAAGTTGCGTATTGTATCTAGTGCTTTTTAGTGTTTTATATTGTGCAATTTCCCTTCGAACTAAAAGAGCTGCTTCATAAATATAAATCGAGGGAAGTGTTAATATTTTCAGAGTACGAAAATATTCTTTACACGAAGCAGTCTGGCAGAGGCCACACATGCTCTAATACATTTCTCTGGGCTTTGAAATGCAGAGTTTTTATTGGGAGCGTTTGCCCAAACATATACACCATATCGCAACGTAGACCCACATAAGCATGATAAGCTGTCAACACAGTAATGTGGTTAGCTACCTTTCTAAGCATGTATAATGCCGTATGAGCATTCGACTGAGCTTAGTACATATATGTTGAACGTGTGTTCTCCATGACAAGTTGAGTCTATATAAATGCATAAGAATTGGTACATTTTGTTCTCGCTAATAACTTTATCATTGTTTGTATTGTCAGTGGCTCTGTCCTTCGAGTTTTTATTTTTAAATTTCCATATAAACTGTTGTGTCCAAATTTATAACAAGATTATTATTTTTAACCATTCAATAATGTCTTTAGTGCTTTATTAATTTCATTTCCTTGATTGTGCATATTCTTATCCGGTAAATAGTGCTGTGCTATCCATCTGCAAATAGGACCATGGGGTGGTTATTAGCTTTGGGAAAGTCATTAATATAATTAAAAAATAGTATGGTCCCAATATACTCCCTTGAGGTACTCCCATTTACAAATCTGGCATCCGAAAGAAACTTTCTTTGAGTTGCAGTTTTGGGACAGATTCTTGTAATCTCAGTGTACTGTTTTCGGTCCGTAAGGTAAGATTTGAACATGTCTAAAGTGTTACCTCTCACACCATATATTTCAAGTTTTTTCAGAAGTAAATTATGGTTTACATGGCAAATGCCTTTGTCAATATCCATATATAAGCCTGTCACTTGTTTCTTGTCCTCCAGCCCTGACAAGACAATTTTCAAAAATTGTTGCAATGCCATATTGTAGATTTACCTTTACGGGAACCCCAACTGATTGATTGCTATAATCTTATTTTTTTCAAGATATTCATTAAGATTATTGTATAACACTTTTTCAAAAACTTTAGCCAAAACGGGTATAAGAGCAATTGGTCTGTAATAATGTACGTCATGTCTGTCTATTTTTTTAAAAATCGGGGTAACTACCGATGTTTTCAACTTAGATGGGAAACATCCATTCTCTATGCAACGGTTAAATATAAGGTGATTACTGGAGCTATTTATTAGCAACGCTCTTAATAATTTTTTGCACATATGCCGTCATATCCTGTGCTGTTCGTATTGTTTAAAGAATTTATTATTTTGCATATGTCATATATCATTAGTGGGTTTCATAAAAACAGGGAATTGGCATTATTTATGTCAATGTGTACTTATTTAAGTTGCTTCATTATAATTATTAGTCTCAATGTCATCAATAAAAAATCATTAAACGTTTTTTTTGGCGATTTGTGTAGGGTCAGTTATACAGTTTGATTTTTATGTTTATTAAGGGAATTTCATGATATTGCACAATTTTATGAATGGCGAAACGACAGCCATTCGCAATGTCATGTCCAGTAGTACTCTGGCTGCAATGTTCCAACCTCCGAAACACTACAGGCATTTATATTGATGTTTTGCGAGCGATATAGACATTGCAGTGGCACTTACCCAAGCAGCCTCTCTCTCACAAACCTACCCACTAGACTACAGGAAACTGAGTACTGGATTTACGACCACTACCATCTCGATCTTCGTGTGGTCCGGAGCAGGGTGCGAGAGTCACGTGTAGTGCTCAGTTTTATCTTTTATTACTTTATTTTTATTACATATATACATACATACATACATTTTACTGGTGGTAGGTCCTCTCACATGTGAGAGGCCATTTGGGTAGGTACCATAATAGGTGCAATGTCTATTCCTCCCGCCAAACAGTTTAAATGCACTATTGTGTTTCGGTTTGAAGGAAATTGTAGTCAGAGTAACTACTGGACATATTGAGACTTAACATCTCAGTATGACGAGCGCAGTGTGATTTTGCTACTGTTTATGAGCGGTCGTATCGCTTACCATCAGGCGAACGGCTTGCTCGTCACGCCATTCATAGCAATAAAAAAGGTTACATAACCTCACACCTTTTTTACCTGGAGAGGTAGGCAGAGGTGTCAGGAAATTTTATTAGTATTTTTTTGTTCGTTACCTGTGCTCGTTCTCGGCGGCGCGCACGGCCGTGTCTACTCTGAGCAGCACCTCCCTGGCCACGTGTAAGGCGCGCCGCAGCCGCGCCAGCCTGCTCGCCGCTGTCGGGCTCGCCCTCGCACACCGTCTGAGCCACGCCCCTCCAGTAGGAGGGTGTACTTCGTCAACCTACACACAAGGAATATTATTATAAAAGATAGAAGATATATGTATGTATATAGATAGAAGATTTATTAAAGAAATAATAGATAGTCGATAGCGTCAAAAAATAGAATATTCAGAGAAGAAAAAGCCATGATAATGAGAAACTAAAAGATGTCGATAAAAATCTAGCAGTATCTAATAAATTCATCTTTATTTATCTCTCTCTCCATTGCAACAGAAAGAGACGCTAACCACACTCACACCCACAATTTCCCAAGTTGGAGATCGCCGCTGAGAGACACTACTATCTCATCCCTCTCCAACACATAACAAAAGAAAGAGACGCACCTCTGCCACACACAAGCCAGCAGATCCCGCAGCTGTAGTCTCTCGCACAGCGGCAGTTGTTCCCGGCTGGCCAGGAACTGATGAAGCTCTTTGTTCTTGCGTCTCCTCTCTCGGAGGGGCGTCGAGAGCCATGCGCTGCCCGCGACAGAATCGCGACAGACATGCCGCGTAGCCTGAGTCTCCCAACTGCGGATGGGAAAAAAACATTAATGGAGATTTTTAATGGATGCCATTTTCATTTCTAAATTTTGTTTTTTTTTTGCGGCGAATTTTTTGGCTTTCGATGATGGTACGCGATACGACAGCTGAGATGGCCAGTGGAAAAACCAAACAACACCATGAATAACAATCGATCTAAATGCTTGGCATTCCACTACACTTCCTGAGACAAAAGATGTTAAGTCTCAATATGTCCAGTAGTTACTCTGGCTCTCATTATCATCTCATCATCAGCCTATTCGCGTCCTCTGTTGGACATAGGCATCTCCTATGGCACGCCACTGGGGCTCGATCTAGTCACTCTGGCTAGTTTTGATGGATTTCTACGAGCTGAAACACCATAGTGATCTCCATCAGGATATTTAAGATATCTAGGTATCTCAAAATCAACTCAAAACACTAGAAGAATCCTATCGCTATATCGGGGACAATTTTTATTACTCCAGGCTGACAATGAATAAAAAATTCAATATCACTTAACCCGACTCAGAATTCAAACCCGAGACGTCAGCCTTGCATTCTACCATAGCACAATTACGCAAAAACACTACTTAATCATATAAAACCAACACTCACAGTATTCAACATAGCATCAGCAACAGGTCCTATCTGTACAATAGGATTCTCCAAATCAGTCCTCAACGCCCGAAGGTCGGCGTACAGCCTGACGTGTCGCTCCCTCACGCCGGGGAGGTTGGGGAACAGAGCCCGAAGCTCCTCCGGAGGGAGGAGGGCCGGCTGACTCTCCAGAGGAGTGAGGAACACCCCTCCGAGGACTTTAAGCCAACGCACGTGCGAACCTTCTGATACTATCAATTCTGGAAGAGGAAAAATGTTGATTAAAATAACAGGCAACAGTCACGTGTAATTTTGCAATAAGTGTGAGTGTACAGGGTATTTGACTTTTTTTTTATTGTATTATCAAAAGGTATCCATAGCCAGTCTTTCAAATAAAGAATTATATAAATCCATTCAGGATGAAACAAATTAGAAATCTTGTAGTGGGAGTAATAGAGAAGAAATGAAAACAAAACTAGGGTTAATATACATTACAGTGTGCGCGTGTGAAAGAGACAACAAGATGTCCCCACTACACTCCAACTGTTTACAGATAAAATTAATGAATTTAATCATATTCAATTTTTAATCCCAATGCAGGTATCAAATAACCTTGATTTAGTTTTATATCATTTTTTTATCGTTAGTTCTAAAAATAAATCTATTTGGTATAATATGTAAAGACGTCACATATTTTACACGTCATATAGACAAAAAAATTCATTATCAGCATAGGTATCGCGTAGATATAGAGTTGAGAAAAAAATTAAATGTTTTCTTTACAAACACACTTTTCAATTTTATTTATATGTATGTATGTATGTATGTGTGTATATATGTATGTGTACGAGTACGTACAATACCAATTTAGGACGTTTAGCAGTCACTCCGGGTGTTTTATTTATCATTCCTTTTTCGTACTTATATCAATTATCAGTATTTAACTATCATATAATCAATGTTAAGGGCCCTAAAGACCCTTACAGTATGTATGTACGTATGTGTGTATGTATATAAAAGTAAATCTCACCATGTATAACCTCCTGCCGCTTCCTGAGCCGTGCACTCAACACCAGCGTGTCGAGTATATGAGGAGGGATGCTGTCAGACCACTGTGGGGCGAGCGGCTCGTCCTCCTCCGACCAGTCGGATTGGGAGGCTGTGAAGAACACGCAGTAGAATTAATTAATTGTTATGAGATACTTCAATCTTCTGGAGGGCTTCCAATGTAGACGAGGTGCAAAGGTAATAGTGGTTAAAGTATGTTAAATTGCTTGCAGGATCAGCTAAAATACATGTATTTTTAGCCCGGCATGATAATTTCTAAATAAGTATCTCGTCGATATATACTAACATTTCAATGCCAATATTAAAACAATTGAATATTTTGACATAGTCCACTACTGACAAAAATTATCCATTTGCATTCATACTCTCATTAAAAATTGTATGGTTTTGATGCAACATTCCGGTCATATTTACCGACAACCCAAAATTCGGCTCTATTCTTAAATATTTCAAATCTGAGGATCTCTTAATTAATGTATAGGTATAACTCAACCTGAAAACTAAACCTGGTCACGACTTTCACAAACTCTAGAACCTATCAGTTATACCCACAGATCAAGACGATTGATTGCAAGAAGAAACCCTGACTCCAGGTGGATTTCCACTCACCTTGCTGTTCGGCGGCGACGGTGTTACTCTCATTGCTCCTTGAAGACAAGCTCGAACTGCTGGAAACTGCCGAATGGTGCTGTGGGCGCACGCCGGTTCCAGGTCACTGGAAATAAGGAGTTTAGCAGTTAGAAAACTACAATCAGATTCGATACTATTTTGTGTGAAATTTTTGGGTTGGTATTTTGTTGGTTCATTTTTGTACATTAACGTCTTGTTCTTTTATTTTCCAGAAATGTTGTTCCTTTTTTACTTACAACAAAAAGATTTTTGTTACCAAGCCACTCACATAATTTAACATAAAAATATGATACGCATTAAAAGTATTCACTGATTTTATGAATAAGCTTCAAAGAAATCAAACATTTTCTCTTCCTTTCTTACGTTACATCAATTATTTTGCGTCGTCAACTCATACTAGTATTTGAATACAATAATAATCATCATTCCGTTTATTCTGAATATTATACGTTTAGTTTGCTATAAAGTAAGACTTAATAAACAAATCATATAAAATGCGATACGACTCGATCAATCAAAAACGTATTCCTCAATCAAAATCCAAAACGGACGTGACATCATCCTCGTACCAGAATTAGTGTTACGGAAGGTGGTGTCATTGGGAATCAAATCAATCGGCACGTCACGGGGTGCCCATTAAAACCCACTTAAAACATCTCAATCAATACTGAAACGTAAACGTGAGAGGAAAGGTCACGTCGTATGTATCGAGGAAGCTGCAACGCAAACATGAGACGGGATGTTGTGTGTACGGCTAAAACTGGCGGCGGTGCGTATTGACATAATAAAAATGAGTAGCAACGTGAGCTGGGAATGAGAATGAATGAGGTGGAAAGATTGGGGTAAAGTATTTGGAGTAAGAACATAATGGACCAATCATGAAAAAGCATGTAAAGATACGCTGACATTGGTGGACCAAAATCAATGTAAAATATCTTTAAAGGATTATTTAAAATGCGGGGTAGCCGGAATGATATGAAGGCCTTTACAAGGTAATCTATTATACAGGGTATATTAATACTGCTATCGAAAACAAAGCCAGGTGGTAGTTTTAGTGACTTCAGACACAACACAACTAAAAGTGTTGACTTGAAACGACTTCTTTTTTGCTTTTTTTTTTATCGTATTTAGGTGGTAAATACATCATTTCTCCCCAAATAATAATTACCCTTTTATTTTAATACCCTTTTATTTTAGATTCTATTTATACGAGGCTTTTATTATTATTTTCGCAAAAAACTATGGATTTATCACTCAAAAACGATAATATTTAAAACATCAAATTCCCCTGTTCATTTCCCTGTATGTAAAGTCGGCTAAACTTTAAGTTAATCTGGTGATCTAATTTCCAAGATCCCTAGATTGCAGAGACATCCCGTGATCAGCTGAATATGATATACCAGGATATGTCAGGATTAATTCTTTGCTCAGTTAAACTCTAGATCCACAATCTCCACCTGTCCTTAAAAGTTCATGCTTAATCATGCATCGTTTATCCTTTCCCCAGCAACCGATCAATGATAAACTACGCAGAAAGATTCTTTCTACATACAATCTCCATACAAATTAGTGTTCTCCCACATTTCCAACGAACGTGCATCGCATATATACATACATACAATATGTTTGTACGTATGTCACGCTCTAGGAAAACCGTCTGCTTTCCTACCTTTATTGCATACAATTTGCATGTGAATACATGGGCTCAGGTGTAGGACCGTGAAGGCATCACTTTATTTAAAGGTTTCGTGTAAAATATTGAGTTCTTTCAAAATATCAAATTAAAAATAAGGACATTTTTCATGGGTAAAATCGTACTAGGTTTCAGCCAGACGTGTTGGCCTTTATTAGCGATTTTAAGGAACTTCTTTACATAATCTATAAATCTAGACCAAAAAAAGTAATTGGTCAGACTGAGGTTTATTCATCAACTAGATATTTCCACAATTTATCTTCTCTTACATTAAACTAGCGGTCCCCACCCTGACCCGCCCGGGTGCAGATATACTTTTCAAATGGGCGGCCAAAATGTCAATTCCGGGTATCAATTTAGAATACCCGAGCAAAGAATCCCTCAGATATCGGTTTCAGATCAATCGGACCACGAAAAAACGAATTAAATTTCCTCGCATTTGCTAGATTTTTCTATACTGCTATATATCTTCCTATAGTCCATAGCTTGATGATATATAGCCTATAGCATTCCTTGATAAATGGCCTATCCAGCACAAAAATAGTTTTCTATTCAAAACCAGCAGTTCCTGAGATTAGAGGTAACAAACAAACTCTTCAGCTTGATATACAGGGTATATCAAGACTGCTACCGATAACGAGCCGGGTGGTAGTTTAAAAGCGACTTCAGACACAATGCAACAGAAAAAGTTGCAAAACAAAGCTTCAATTTTTTTTTGTTATTTTTTTCCTATGGCCATTTTTGGGGTGGTAAATACATTTTTTCCTAAAATAATAGTATATACCCTTTTATTTATAAATACTCTAAGGTATAAAAGAGTTTAAATTATATTTTAAGCAAAAACTATGGATTTACCACCCAAAAATGACGATATTTAAAAAATCATAAAAAAAAATTGTTGCGTTCTAGGGCGAAATTTTTAATTGCATTGTGTTTGTAGTCACTAAAACTACCACCCGGCTTCGTTTTCGGTAGCAGTCTTGAGATACCCGGTATAATTATAGATTAAAGGAATTCAACTCAATTATACTAATTCTAATTTACTAATAAAAGAACAAAGTCTTTTAATTCAACCCCATCAAACCCTAACCATACAAATCCAATCAGAAAACTTTCCAACAATCCGTTCATCCTTGACGCACCTAAGTCTCAGTAATACACAATAATTACTATCACACCCGTTCAGCTGAACACACAGAATGACAGCGAAGGGGTTGGTAATTGAATTGAGGGTAGTTCCAGTTATACTAGTATGTAATCAATTAGGCGAAACTCACCGCGTACTGGGTCGGGGAGGGTGTACCGCGAAAAGCTTCAGGTACGCTTATATCTCTATACCGGGTATCTCAAGACTGCTACCGAAAACGAAGCCGGGTGGTAGTTTTAGTGGCTACAAACACAATGCAATTAAAAATTTCGCATAGAAACGCGACAATTATTTTTATGATTTTTTAAATATCGTCATTTTTGGGTGGTAAATCCATAGTTTTTGCTAAAAATATAATTTAAACTCTTTTATACCTTAGAGTATTTATAAATAAAAGGGTATACACTATATTTTAGGAAAAAATGTATTTACCACCCAAATATGGCCATAGAAAAAAATAACAAAAAAAAAATTGTCGCTCTTTTTTGCACTTTTTCTGTGGCATTGTGTCTGAAGTCGCTTAGACTACCACCCGGCTTCGTTTTCGGTAGCAGTCTTGATATACCCGGTATATTTTTAATGGTTATTATCAATGATTTATTTACTGGTGTTATGTTGGTAGTTAGAAAGTTGAAACAGTAATTATATCAAGTGGTCTATGTTCAGCCTCACGTTAATATATGTATATGGCATATAAGTGTGTATTTTTCGTATAGTTTAACTGTCAGAACCCACAGAATTCTTTAATGAATATTCGTGAATTTTTATATCAAAATCCAAAAATGACACCAGGTTGTCGGTCCTTCGAGCCAGATATACCAGACAGAATAATTCTTGGTCTCTTACAGAAATAACCTAAATCGCAACAAATACAGTCAAAATATTGGTATCATCTAAATCTTTCTGCATAATTTAATATTTTTTTTATTGCTAATGAATGCCGAGAACGATCCTGCCATTCGCCTAATGGTAAAATGGTAATCGATACAACTGCTCATGAACAGTAGCAAAACCAAACAGTACCTTGAATAAGGAATTACAAGCAATACGTGGCATTCCACTACGTTCGCCATCCTAAGATATAAAATGTTAAGTCTCATATGTCCAGTAGTTACTCTGGCTACAATATTCTTCAAACCGAAACACAATAAGGCATTTACACTGCTGTTGGACGAGAAAAAATAATTCATAACCGAATAACCACAAGCGAACAGACATACAAAACCGCACCAAATATGATAAAAATACATGTCAAAAAAATATGAGACAGGACACGACGGTTACTTAATCGGCCAATTATCGCTCTGCTTCGTCGCCGACATAGCGATAACGAGACTAAACGCACTGGCGACCATTCAATACTGCACGTCTTCTAAGGACATATTTAGGCATCGTAATATACAGGGTATATCAGACCTGCTACCGAAAACGAAAGCCGGGTGGTAGTTTTAAGCGGACTTCAGACAACAATGCACAGGAAAAAGTGGCAAAAAAAGCGAACAATTTTTTTTTTGGGGGTGTTATTTTTTTCCTTGACCCTATGTTGGGTGGTAAAGGCATTTTTTCCGAAAATAACAGTGTATACCATTTTAGTTCATAAATAATCTAAGGGTAATAAAAAGTTTAAATTAATTATTTTAGTTAAAAAACCCCTAGAAGGGGACAAAATTTACCCACCAAAAAATGACGATGTTTAAAAATAACTGTCGCGTTTCTTTGCGAAATGTTTAGTTGCTTTGTGTTTGTAGTCACTAAAACTACCACCCGGCTTCGTTTTCGGTAGCAGTCTTGAGATACCCGGTATGTACATGATTTGGGAGTATCGTTTTATCAGCCCATATAACCTATTACTGCGGAGTAAGAAAAGTCCCCTACGTTTACGTTCTACTCCCTAGTTTAAAATGGCAGCCAATTACGTGTTGGCGTATTAAAAAAAATATATAAATGTAAAGATTGTGATATGCAGCTTTCCTCCGATGCATGGTTTTCTACAGTAATAAAGCCTACAGTACAGCCTTTCTACAGTAAGGGACTATCAAAATATATCAATCAATACACACAGGACTCTGACAAGTCGCTATGTGCAAAGTTCAAAATTATGTTATTAATTATTATACCGGGTATCTCAAGACTGCTACCGAAAACGAAGCCGGTGGTAGTTTTAGTGGCTACAAACACAATGCAATTAAAAATTTCGCTTAGAAACGCGACAATTATTTTTTATGATTTTTTAAATATCGTCATTTTTGGGTGGTAAATCCATAGATTTTGCTAAAATAATAATTTGAACTCTCTTATATCTTAGAGTATTTATAAATTAAAGGGTATACACTATTATTTTAGGAAAAATTGTATTTACCACCAAAATATGGCAATAGGAAAAAAATTACAAAAAAAAAAATTGTCGCTTTTTTTTTGCAACTTTTTCTGTTGCATTGTGTCTGAAGTCGCTTAAACTACCACCCGGCTTAGTTTTCGGTAGCAGTCCTTGATATACCCTGTATTAATATCTTCAGTCACAAAATGCCCAATGCTAAACATGTGCCTCGTCCCAGAATCTCCCCATCGAGCTGTTAGAGGCGCGACCTTTATTCCATTGTTTTATTTTTAACCCTAATAATAACTTGAAAAAATAAATAACAAAGGAATGCCATTGAATCATATAAATATTTGCAATCACATAAAGAGTGATCATCATAATGGTCGTCATTAACTAACGCTCATTATTATGTGAATTATTTAATTACAATATTTTTTGCACCACATAGAACAAAATAAAAACAGACGCGGCAAACATGTTTGAAACTGTCAGTTTCGATTAAATTAAACCAAGGGGCCCTACTATATTCATCCGAAACGAAGTTCGAATCTCGGAAGATCCAAGTTTATATACGATACGAATGTACCTACATATACTTATGGTCGTTATTGACTTATGGTCGTAACCATAGACTTATGGTTACAATGTACGTTATAAAAATTCGAACTTTTACAGAGTAGATACATTCGTATCGTATAAAAAACTTCGATCGTCCGAAGTTTCGAACTTCGTTGCGGATGAATATAGTAGGGCCCAAGGCTATTGTTATTGGACGAATAACTTCGACATTTTAACTGAAACCATACCTAATTTCATCGATGACAACAAAATTACCCTTTAATAAATAATTATTAGTAAATTATATATTTTCATACCAGCTCATTTACTACTATCAGAAGTAGGTAACATTGGTCAGTATTCAAAACGATAACAAGCATAGTACTCTATTTATATTCGCAATGGTATGATCCAATTATGACGCATAACCACATTGTTTAATTACTATAAAAAAATATATGTATATTACATGAGGGAAATCCCGTATTATAGCCGACTGCTTAACCAACAGCGCCAGAAAGATCCCTAGAGGCCTATGTGGCAAGGACATGTGAATTCGTGAAGTCTGCTACCAGCACTAGACCAGGTGGTGGACTACGGCCTAACTCTTCTCAATCGTACTCTCGATTGTAGAGGAGACCCTGGATTATGTGTCAATTTGTCTACCTCGGACAATTAATGCAATTAGGTAAATACAACTTCGAATAGGAAGCGCGATAGGAGGATTCAGTTGGGGTGGGCAGCATTTAGGATGTTGTACGATATTTTTTTCGGTCGGATATACACAGAGCCTTAAACTGGCCAGGCATAGTGACAACACTGCGCCTGATGGTAAACGCGAATGCTGTCCAGGCAGAGGTATCGTATGGCATCAGACGACAGTCCCAAGACATTCGATACAATAATGCCGGCCTGCTGAGATGCCTCTTCACACTACGGTGGAAGGACCCGGGATCATATGACTAAAGTATTCTGCCAGTGCGGCCTCCCAGTAATGATGTACGGATTATGATATTATGTTAAACGTTAAATTCTTTTCATTCACAATCGCTATAATAATACCCTTATCTGCATTCAAGATAATGCTCTTTATTTACAAGGTCCATTATGTGTTCACCTAATAACCGAATTTAATTAATTATCGTATCACTAGGGTAGCCGCATTGTTTATAAGCTGTGAGTTATGATGTCTTGGATTTGATTTTCAAATCGTTAATAACTTACAGGATGCTTTCCGTTTCAGTGCAAAATATTTACTTAACCAAGCGAATTTAAGGCAAAACTAACTATTGCAAATATTTATTCCTATAATACGAATGATTTTATGATCTTAAAATAATAACAAAACTAACGATACTCCAATACTTTTAAAACAAAAAACCAAGACCAAAAAAATACAGACGTTAAAAACCCACATCAATATACCTTTCACTGAGCGTCCTCCGTGCGAGCGTGCCGATGACGGGCGGCTGTCTCCCCGCGGGCAGGGACACGTTGCGCGACACTCGCGGCGGCGCGGGAGTCGCCATAGTTCACACGCGTAGGCACCAATTCACTTTACACTGAATGTCGCTTCTGTTGTATTTTCACTATTTGTCCGAGTTACACTTGAAGTTCATTTTTAAAATAAAATTAGAAGCGTAGTTGTTATTTTAGATTATGTAGTGGTTTTCTGTTGAAATATTTGAATGTAAATTTTATAGTGTATGGCTTAAATATTTAGACGAAGTTTCTACAATCCTAATAATTAGTTCAGAACAAATGTCACATCACGAGAATGTAATCTCCAATCTCTCGTTTCCCAACCGATATCTAACCAACTATGCCGCAAAACCTATCGCTACAAAGGAACACTTTTTACACATTCATAGAACTATCCTGATATATTTCTAAGAGTTTTCGAGCCCTTTCTTACAAAATCCTATAAGGCGGTTTCTACCCACGTAAGAGAATAAATGAAAAAAAATACACACTGATAATTGCAATAAACAAACAGAGCTAAACACACGTGTCCATATAGAGTGTCAATAGGGCGAGTGCAGCCTGTACATAACTCGATGCTAATACGGCCCCGGCCTACTCAGGCAGCCTAGGTTTCCTAGTGCTTACGGCAATTACTGCACATTGTTCTGTTTCTAGACTGAGTGACGCTGATCACACTTGGTATATGGAAATATTTTTACATAAAGGTAATATACATCGGCTGAACACGGAATGAGACATCCGCATTATGAGTTTTTCATATCAATTGATAATTTGAGACATTTATCTGCTTATAATCAAAAGTAAAATTGTTTTAATATGACTTCAATGCAAACCAACTAAATGGAATGCAATGAAATGTATTATTGATCCTTTAGGAAATAAAAAATCTCTTATGAAAAATACAATAAACACCAAACATCGGGCATACATAGTTTCCTGACTCACACTAAGATAGAGTCTTGTGTTCGTGAATATCAGGGACTTTTTCAAGTCTCACAACACCCGGACCCGAAACAAACCCAACTGTAGATCCACCAATATTTGGCTTCGTTTGGCGATCGAACCTGCTGCTTCAAGTTGCAGCCGGCGTCTAACTGCGCCACACTTGTAAAGTAATATTTAGCGCCAGTTGATACAATTATGTAGATTACCACTGATGAACCATGGACGGTGCACAGTCCATGGACAGGTGTGATAATTGCCATCCACGTAAATATGACTACCCTACCATGTGATTTTCAAACGGTATCATTCACCGAACGGAATTAAAGGCGGCACAACTATTCTCTCAACATAATAAAAAAAAATTGATAAGGAACAAGACTTAGTCACCCCAATATAGTCTTTACCACTGTTCTTGTTACTACGTTACCTAAATGCAAAACTATTTAATGGGGTGTTAGATTTACGCGAATGTACACATTGAAATTAAACTTTGACCATGACGCTGTAAAGTTATAAAAAACGTCGCATCGGGAATTTAAAAAATGTATAAATTAAACCAAATCTGCGATAAAGTCGTACATAAACATATCATTTCAGTGTAAAATTATTTGTTAAATCTATGTCATAATTGATATGATTTATGCTATGATTAAATATTATTACTATTAATCAAATATTATGTGATCATGTATGTTGTTTGTAACTTCATTGCATTTAGTTTAGCTAGTGTTTGGTTTGTATTTAGTAATTTCGTGATTCCCCAAAGATGAAATAAATAACATGCAATCTCTACCGCGCCAATATTGAAAAACATATATGGGTAGTATTAAAACATTTTTTTTAAATCATAAACCAAAATAACAATACGCCTCGTGAATAATCGTAACAAGCACGTAACACACGAGATAAGCCCAAGTTAATTGAAACGACAAATTAGACGGCAGAGAACTGAGGAAAGTGGCGTTGTGTATGCATGTATATTCATAAACTAGACAATACTTGGAGGTTAACTCTGTCTTTTCGACCGACCGACGAACGTTCGAACATCGTACGTGATTATTTTTATTTGTTATGTACGAGACGAGCATGCGATTTGCCTGATGGGTAAGCGATACCACCGCTCAAGAACAGTAAGCAAGACCAAACAGCAGTTTTTAATAACAAAGCAACGCTTATCATTACACTGCGCCCGCTATCCTGAGACATAAGATGTTAGAAGTCTCAATATCTCCTGTAGTTACTCTAGCTAAAATATACTTCAAACCGAAAACGAACAGTACAATTCGACAGCCTCCATGGCGCAGTTGGTTAGGACGCCGGCTGTGACACGAGTGGCCGCGGGTTCAATCCCCGCACCGAGAGAAATGTTTGTGCGGTCCACAACTATTTCTTCGGGGTCTGGGTTGTTTGTGAGACCGAAAAGTCTCTCGTAGTTCCTGATACCCAACGACACAAGACTCGATCTTAGTATGGGGTCAGGACTATGTATGTGACTGTTGGTGTTAATTATTTATTTAAAAAAATACAATGCTGTTTGACGGGAGAAATAGAATTTCGTGGGTACCTAACCAGACGGCCTCTTACATATGAGAGATATGCCACCCGTGATAATTTTAAGAATATGCCTAAATACTTTACAAAATGGTTTGAAGTCCTGTAATTTTAGACTAAGTGCGAAGTGAATGATAAATTTCATTGACATTAGTATTGATTTTAGAAGTGGAACCGTTTATCTTATATGTTGACGTTTCAACGTTCGAATATTCGAACTTTGCGTCGGAGTATCGAGAAACCCCCCTGTAGAACAATATGCCGTCAGTTTTTACTGTACCTTACATCATACAGTAACTTCACGTATACGCCAAGTAACTGTATGACATAATAATACAGCTTCGGTAGTACGAGTATTAGCGGTACTGATTATAGCTGGTATTGAACCGTGAGGTTTTAGGTTCGATCTTGGTAGAAAACACTACGTTTATGACGATTCAAATTAGTACCAACATGGCAAAGAATCACTACCAACCACATAAAGGTCGGAAATTGTGGAAAACTTTTTTCTTTTTTTTTTGTGTATACGAGTAATAATTATTTTACCAAATATACCTAAATGATAATATTTTTTATTTATTCATCATTTTCACAAACTAATCACTTTTAACATACCATACGTGTAAGCATATGAAAAAACCAAAAGATTACTAAAGTACTTAGCTTTTTTTACTCATTTTGGATATAACCACTGAGTATTTATAACTTATCTTAAAAACCAGATACAGACAACGTACAGTATAAAAAAGGGTGAAAGAAAAGTAATATAAACTTGGATCAATCCGTCGAAGTGTTCTTTGGTGACTTTCGCGAGAAAAAACGCAATAATACCTTCATCTTACACACTGAACGGTGAAATGCTTCCTAAAGTAACTTCCAATTGCGAGATCTTGGTGTAATCCATGATTCCAAGCTTACATTAATGAAACATATTGACCAAATAACAACAAAAGCTTTAAAACTACTTGGATTCATTACCCGCCTTTCAAAGTCTTTTAATGACATTAAACACTAAAATTCTATATTGTACTTTTGTACGAAGCCAGTTAGAATATGCATCGCATATATGGAATCCATGCTACAACAAGCCTATTGACCGTATTGAGTGTATTCAAAGAAATTCATCAAGTATCTTGGTTTTCGCACTATGATCCCTTATAGTAACTCCAAGTATTTTGATCTATGTAGGAAATTCCATCTCTTACATTGATAAAACGACGCGAAATTGCTGACCTTACTTTAATTTTAAAACTATTTGCATCCATTGATTGTCCAGATCTATTAAATAAATTCCGGTTACATGTTCCTTCAAAACCACTAGGCATTCATCAAACATTTTCTACGTTCAATGTATGTACGAAATATAGGCAAAATTCTTTTGTTGTGAGAGCAAGTAAAACTTTAATAAATTAAGTGATCAATTTTAATATAGATTTATTTCATACTAGTATAAGTGAGGCAAGAGGGCGGTTGGCTAATTAATTTTTTCAACTAGTTGCAGTATCTCTTTGTATTTTTTTTTTTTTTTTTAATGTTCGTTGATATCTTTAGTATTTATCATTCTTCATTTGAACTATCAAGTTTCTAACTATTGTATTCAGTATCTAGTTTTTAATATTACTTAATATTTTGCTACCTTTGTTTGCTTGCGTGTAATGTTGTATATTATATGTATTAGTCGTGTAGATCCTTAAATGGCTTAAGCTGCTTTTTTATAACCATATATTTTATTGTATTGTGTAGCTGTGGATCCTCCTAATGTAAAAAAAAAAAAAAAAAAAAAAAACAAATAACCACCACTAATATAATATTTATAATTGTCTCCATTGAAAATTTGAAATACCAAAACTAACCCATCATACCATCTAATTCTCTAAGTAAAACAGCAACGTCAAACACTTCAATTATCCATTTCGAACTATAATCCCTTAAGAAATAATTTTGCACTGGTATTCGAACCTGCGACCACCGTATCGACACCCTTCTTAGATATTCATAAATAAATACACCCAATAATCACGTACATAGTCCTGACCCCACACTAAGATCGAGTCTTGTGTCGTGGGTATCAGGCACTACGAGAGGACTTTTCGGTCTCACAAACACCCAGACCCAAAACAAATACCTGTGGATCACACAAATATTTGTCTCGGTATGGGAATCGAACCCGCTACCTCTCATTTCACAGCATATAACTGCGCCACGGAGACTGTCCTCCTAATTCTTGCGTTTCGATTTCACCTGTATATCCGGAAACCACGAAAAGTCACCATGTTACATTGGAAGATATTTTATAATCTATCTGAGCCGCACTGATATAACATCAGGTGGACAATATAAACAAAAGGCCACCACGCACTTCATTTCCTTTTTAAAGGAGAAAATATCGTGATCCCGATAACGATTAAAATTAATATTAATTACAGCATTTTTATGGTTTGTTTTATATTTTGTTTCCAAAGCCCAAGAAAAAAATATATTTTTTATTGGACTTCCAAATTAATTTTCTCCACGAACTCCGGGCCTAGGTCGCAATTATAATTATTGAAAATATATATTTTTCCATACACAAAAAAAAGTTTCATCGAGGCACAGAAATCTTCGCACAGTTACTAATTTTATTAAACGGACATTTTCCTTTACCCTATATTCACAGCACTAATATTTATCACTCGCACACGTTATCGAAGCGTGCGTCCGTCGCGACGTCGCGGTCACACTGAACGGCTGATGCTCATTGCTCCGTCATAATCGCTAGTGGATATGGGAATCCGGACGCATAGCGGACTAGGGGGTTAATCTATGAAAACGATACGAACTTCGAATTGTCGGCCGCTGTTGGTTAAAACTTCACTAATGTGCCTAGATACTCAACAAAATGTTGGATTCCCGTACGTCGCAACCATAGACTAAGTTCGCAGAAAATATAAGTATAATAGAGAATAGTATTGATTCATAGGAGTGGAAATCTTATATCTTACTCCGGGACGTCGAGCATTCGAACATTCGAAGTTCGTATCGTTTTTATAGAGTAACCCCACAGTGTGGAAAATCTGGCGTAGTAATAAAGTGGTTGTTACAAGTGTCAAGTTGTTACAAGTCCTTCAAACCGGAACACAAAGGTGCATTTTACACTACTGTTTGGCGGGAGATATAGACATTGCGATGATACCCTAACCAGGCAGCGTTTCTTACATACAAGACCTACCACTAGTATCTAGCCTAAATTGAAAAGTTCAGAAAGTATTCGCCGCCGCTTATGAACACGAGTGATGTCTCGTTCAAATTTCACACAGCAGTTAGTTTTTGTAAGTCCATCTCCACGGCTGGTTATTAATTACATAATTTCACGCGAGTACCATTTCCGACGACTCTCGTCCGCCCATTAATATTATTAGTTTTGACATATTAACACTTATATGTAGCCCATATTGTATTGTAACTGTAACTGTAATCAGCCCATATACGTCCCACTGCAGGGCACGGGCCTACTCTACAATCGAGAATACGATTGAGAGTGGTTAGGCCATATAGCCCACCACGCTGGCCTAGTGCGGGTTGGCGGACTTACATACCATAGGTATTCTTATAAATCGCTATGGTATGCAGGTTTCCTCACGATGTTTTCCTTCACCGTTTTAGTGCGTGGTGATTGATTATCAATACACACATGACTCCGAAAAGTCAGAGGGTATGCCCTAGGATTCGAACCCGCGACCACCGTGAACATGTGGGCAGCCGCGTCTAGTCCGTTTACCAACAGGCCACCACGCACTTATATATTGTATTGTATTGTATGTTGTTGCAATCGAGTCTGTACGAATCTTTCACGTATATCCAAACGGCTTTTGCTACTTATTATAAATTATAAGATTCAATATATTATGTATTCTAAATATGCTAATACATAAAACTAATAATATAACTTCCTCCTCTCTCTCCTAATTTCCCGTCGGGCCCAACAATGTCCACATTGTACCTTTCTATAAAATTGTAACATCTTTATAACATGTGGTGTGCAATAAAAATGTTGAGTATGAGTAATATGTTGTTGAAAAGAATAGAAAAATTCCCAACGCAAAAGCTAGCGACACACATCACACAGCGTTGCGACTCTTTCACAAGACAAAGAATTCATATTTGCAAATATGTATTCAAAATTATAATTATCTTTAGGTCGATCAATGGAAATTTTAAGGCACGTTTTCCTTTAGTCAAAACTGACCCTCCAGCCCCACGAAATGTAAAGTAACTATAATCCAGAGCCACCGCTCCCGCCCAACTTTCAATACTTATGAAACCTTAGTGACTGTCCGTGTATAAATAAAACTAATCCTATAATTTTAATGAGAAAATTTGTATGAATGTTTGTAACTTTTTCATAGTAAAATTACTGACCTAATTTGATGACCATTTGAACTGATATAGTTCATACACCAGAATAGAATGTAAACTACATATTTACGATGAAAACGTGGGATAGGGTTTTATAACAAAACCCTATCTATGAAGTATGGCTACTGCTTAATCATTATAAAGAAAAACTGGTCACTAAAGAATATATTTCTCACACAACACCAAGGAACAAAATGACCGTGTCACAAGAGCTTAGCGCTAAGTACTCTAGGTACTAAGCACTAGGTAGCAGCTAATGAGCGTGGCCTAAATCCGACTAGACGCTAGACGACGGAAAACAACAGGAAAGTGTATACTCGCCTTGTGATGTACTTATTAAGGGAATTGTAAATAACTTTTTCACATCAAGAAGATTAGGGGAAAGGTAATCAAAGGAGTTTATATAGTCGTACTAGAGTCAGTTAAAGCTAGAGAGGCCATGGATCACTTGATCAATGCACTTACAACTAAGTGCATTATAGGTGATCTGTCGTAGCGGTATAAATAATTTGATCCCTATTGCAAAAAAATATATTTTCTGGTACGTTCATACCATTATTTATTTGAACAAAAACATACATAATCGCAACCCCACACTAAGATCGAGTCTTGTGTCGTGGGTATCAGAAACTACAACAGACTTTTCAGTCTCACAAAACACCCAGACCTGAAACAAATATCAGGGGATCACAAAACATTTGTCTCGGTACGAGAATTTAATCCGCAGCTTCTGATTTACAGCCACGTCTAACCAACTGCGCCCACGGAGGTTGTTAAAGGCTTTAGCTATCATAGCATATTCCTACAATTTGACCTGCAAACGTCAAACATAAACCTCCCACCCCTAACAAAGCAAACGGCACAAGGCTGCTGACGTCATGCGTGGTTTGCCGCCACCCCTTAGACCAAACACGCTGGTGACCATTGTAACGATGTTGTACCATCAAACTACGAGACATATGGCTCTTATGGCTAATAAATTCAGTATAAGCTATGGGCTATTGGTCTACTTAGAGTTACAGGCTGGAAATGTGAAGTTTTTAGTTCGATACCCAGGTCAGGTTATTAAATTTGAGATAGGTATTCTAGTCGTCTTCGTTTTTAAGTTCAGACAAATCTACTTTGTATAGAAGCTCATGCCTCTGGTAAAAGACTCACCTTATAATACAACGTGAGACAGACCGGAAAAATATCAACAAATATGGACCATTAGACCAGCATCATCTCTGTCTACCCCAAGAAGATAATAAATGGGAGCTGATGTACGATCGTTTGTCGTACCTAATAAAAGAAATGAAGAAGAACTGAACTAGATGTAAATCCTCATATACAAAAGTTCTTGTGACTAGATGGCTGCCTTTGAGTGTCATGTTTTGCCATACGAACAATTTTGCCGACTTACTTAACTATTTCATGCTGCACAACAAATACCTATAATTGTGACAAGGATAGGAGTACACGTGATCCGGTACATAATTAACATTTCTCATACAACAAAGGTAATGGATTTGGCAAACTTGCTCAAAATCTTCAAATATACTCAAAGACAGCAACCTCTAAATATTTTTGAGGTTTTCATCACCCTGCCTAATGAATAATGCATCCAGGAAGACTACAAATAGAGCAACCTTCAGCGCAGCAGACCGAGTTACTCATGAGTTGGATATGTGATTTTGCAGCCTCTGTGGAAGCTCGCATTGTATTTTTAGTGTATTACATGACACGGCATCGCGAATCGCGTGCGGATTACCGAGCGGGTCGAAATGTTTCATTTAGACACGGAAGGTCAAATTATGTTTTGTGAAGTAGTGATTATGTTGGCCGAGTTAGAGATCAAAGGACTTGACCGTCGCTTGATAATTAATAAATAATAAAAATATCCAACATTCACATACATAATCTTAAGCCCACACTGATGATCGAGTGCTTGTGTCGTGTGTATCAGGAACTACGAGAGACTTTTCATTTTCACAAACACGGGGACCTGAAACATGTAACGTTTTTTGCTTTCAATTATCACAGCAAATCTTTTTCAAAATCACGCTCAACTCTCACAAAACTATCTAAACCCATGTAACCGTCAAGCGTGCAAAATATAAGTAAAATTAAATTGGAATGTAATCTATATAGTAATGAGTCCATTTACAACCGGATGAGATATAAACCTAACATGCGTGCACGCGCCGCTTCCGCGCAAAAGCCTCGATTGGAAGCTGTCAAACATGACCGACCGGCAAGATGGCGGGCAGAACTAACTCGATTTCCATTATGATTAATTTGGTTCGTATTCATATTTATTATGTACGTTCGCTAGAACCTAGATTTGTGCGTTCTATTTATGGTGGTGATTTTATTGTGGTATTTATTGTTGTTTAAGTCGAATAACATTTAATATAAATTGATTCCCTGCATTTCTTATTCAGGTAAATAATAATAAAATAAACCAATATAAACGGTAACCAATATGAACGGTACCGTACCACTGTTCTGTTTTTGGTCTCTTTCCACGCCTACGCAGTAAAATAATCTTCGCTCTCTCTTAACTGGGTTCGTGCAATAGCATAATGCGCAGTGATTTTGTTCCCGATGTCCGCTCTAGTATAATCTATATATATAAAAGAGGAACCTGACTGACTGACTGACTGACGTATCAACGCACAGCCGAAACTACTGGAGCTAGGAACGTGAAATTTTACACAGAGGTTTCTATGTGACGTAGGGTAGCCCTAAGAAGGGATTTTCGGAAATTCAACCCCTAAGGGGTGAAAAAGGTTAAAAACTGTTATATGGAAAATCGAAACTGTTTAAGTTACAATTGTCAACTTTGCAGTTTGTTAGCCAATTAAAGGCAATATAACTGCATACTTAGTTTTTCTAAAATTAACCCTAAAGGGGTTAAAATAAGGGTTGAAGTGTTGCGAGAGTAGGGTGATTTTATGACTATCTAATCAGCGCACAGCCGAAACTACTGGAGTTAGGAACATGAAATTTTGCACAAGGGTTTCCATTGTAACGTAGGGTAGCACTAAGAAGGGATTTTTGGAAATTCAACCCCTAAGAGGGTGAAAAGGGTAAAAACCGGTTATATGGAAAATCGAAACCGTTAAAGCTACAATTCTCAAACTTTGCAATTTAGTTAGTCAATTAATTTACGCAGTTATATTTGTTTTTACAAATATAACTGCGTACTTAATTTTTCTAAAATTAACCCTAAATGGGTATAAATAAGGGTTGAATTTTTGTAGAACCGAACTATCGGATCAACGCACAGCCGGAACTACTGGAGTTAAAAAGATGAACTTTTGCACAAGTGTTCTTATTATTATGTAGAGTAGCACTAAGAAAGATATTTTTGGAAATTCAACCCCTAAGGGAGTGAAAAGGGTTGAAAACTGTTGTATGGAAAATTGTAATCGTTGAAACTGCAAATATTAACTTGACACTTAGGTTACTCATCTAGGAACAAGAGAAACTGCATATTTTTTTCCTATAATTAACCCTAAATGAGTTAAAATAGGGGTTGAAGTGTTGTATGCAAAATCGAAACACTGAAGTTATTGATATCAAAATTCGTATTTCACGACTTATTTAAAACGAAAATAATGGCGTGAACTCTATTAGAAAAATAGCACTAAGGGGGTGAAGGGATGACATTTTCATATAATGTATTGCTTTTACGTCCGTTATGATAACATAAACACGCAGACGAAGTCGCGGGCAAAAGCTAGTACCTACATATGATATTAGAAGCTATTCCTGAACCCGTTTCATATGTCCTACAGGCACTTAGTCTATTTATTACCGCATTTACTAGTGCAATAATATTTAGTGATCACATTTGCTGCGTCATAAGTCTACACCAAATTATGACGTGGATAGACCATTCCCTTGGGGATAAAATACGCAATTACGATCAAATAAGTGGTAATATTGGCTATAGTAATGACTGTAATATAATTGGACCACCTTGACTGATACAAAAGCCACATGAAATAACTTTGCTATCAGTTTGATTCGGTCGGGATGATAGAGTCGAAAGGTTCAAAAACACTTGACTTTGCTTGGACCCACCATACACCAGATATAAGCGGCATTTTTAAAAGTTTAGATAGCTGGCATAAACACTAATCTTAAAATTGCTTTAAGATTTATGAAACCCAAAAACCACACGAATAGAAATGCCTGACCTGCGTGTTGGAGCCTGCAAGCATTGCCATTGAGACAGGAAAATAAAAAGTGCATTTATAATACTGCATGCATTGTGATGATCACTTGTAGTTGTTTATCAGCAGCCAAGCGGAAGCGAATCCCCCGAGCATTGGGTTGACCGTATGATCACTTGTAATCTGCTGGTCAATACCTCTTATGTGATAGTGGGGATATGATTATGCATATACCAACAATGAGTGCATTACTAATATTGGTACGCCAAAATATTTAGGGTTACTTTTCAAACGAATCTTATTAATTATACGTTACAGTTTTCTCTTTGAAGTATAAATTATAAGTACACCCAGAAATAATTACATCACGATACAAAAAAATCACGATCATTTCAGCATTAATGAGTCAAGGCTCCGAACTCGGCCAAAAAAAACACTGAGTTCACTGCGGTCAAGGATGATATCAGAACCAATGGTCTTAAAGTCAAGGATGCTAAACAGAGGGTGAAAGAAGAAAATTGAGTAGGCCAGCGTAAAAAAACATAGTCTACGAATATTCAAAAGATGATCGACAAAAGAACATTTGAAGTAGACCTATATTCATCATAGCACTTCCAGTAACTGCTGATAAAAATAACACAAATCCACTAATTTTTTTTATCCAGAACACAACTCAGTTCCCGGTAAGCTCCCCATCAAAGACGGTACATCTGAACAAAACATTGTATTTGCAGAAGCAGCAAATCATCAAGGCATTGATACACACATGAATCAATCCGCATACAACAGACCGCCGTAACTTTTGATCAAAAGCCAAATATTTCTGCGCTTGCGTAGTGTGAAAGAACTGTATAAAAACATACGGATTTTTAATTAGCTCTATGTATCCTTGATTAGTTGCAACCGACTGAATGATTTCAGATATTTTGTTAAAAATTTAAGATATAATTGGCACGAAGCTGATAATCCGGCGATATCTCAAAGACGAATTCAATTATCTGATGCTATGTGTAAAGCAATCAAAATAAGAGTATGGACCAGTAAAAGATAATCATATTTCATTCCGGCGACTATCTAGGATGGCAGTAGTAAAGAGGTTTATATTCATGGGTCTCGATGGCAGATAATAGACGCCGTGACTACTACACACCTAAGTGCAGAGCAGATACTATCCAGCGACGAAAATTGTCAACCTGTTCCAATCGGATATTCACAGAAACCCGACCTCCTTAAATCCTTCTTGCGTGGGTACCTATGAATGAATTTTCAATAAGCTCCCATTAAAGTAATGAATGAAAAACCAAACAATATTGTTTCGTAACCATCACTATAAAATAACCCGTATGGTTTCCAACGAAACAACGTCATGATAACAACATATTTATAACCAAACCGCGGCAATAATCTTGAAAAATATTTGTGATTATGTATTTATCTTGGCTTCCGCACATTACCATCTGGATTCATACAAAAATTTATTATTAAGAACGAATATATTCGGCCTTACGCCGTGGCATTCGACCGAGTGACCTAATACCATATGTACAAAATCGGAGCTGGTGGAAGGACATTATATCCGTTCTGATAGGGGCTGATGAATGATAAAGAGGTCGCCTTAGTAACCCAAGAAACGTCGGCTCCTGATATGATCAAGAGATCTTTAAAGACAAAATCAAAAACACTGGAAAGCTATTACTGCGAAGCGGGAGACAAAATTTTGAACTAAGAGTTTTTTTGTATAAGAACTATAAGGTATTGTCGTTCAATATAAAGATGCTCATATAAAACTGGAGAAGCTAGATGGAACGCATCAGGGAATAAACATTTTCACAAGACCCTACAGAGCGAGTTGCTAGCTATGATGTTCAGAATTTCTATTTACCTCAAAAAATAAAATTAATATTAATAATAAAATCTAGAAATAACTCACGGGAAACCCCAATCAAGACCGATGAAATGAGGTGACCCGTGTCAGTGCGCTGATGTATGGCGGTCGTATAGTATAAAAACAGAGGACGGGCGATCTAACAAATTACGATGGACGGGTTGAGCTCAATTTACGTGGACCTGTGGGAATTATTGGTGCTGTAGAGTCTATCTGGTTTTATGGCTGGCGACAAGGTCTGTGTAGTATATATTTTATATTGATTTAATTTCATTTTCTACGAAATCTATCAAATTTTACAATTAGAAAATAATTGTAAAATTTATTTAACCATAAAACTACAACAATAGATAGTATTTTGTCTCGCAATCAAGGGCTATTTGATAGCGTTAAGTATATTAATTGTCAGCGACATCTGTAATTCAAGCCGTTCTAATTTCCAAAGGCCTGCATGATATCATAATTGTTGTTACGCGGTTCATGGCTTACTCAGGTAGTATATGAAAAATCTGTCTGTATCAGCCCATATACGTCCCACTGCAGGGCACGGGCCTACTCTACAATCGAAAATACGATTGAAAAATCAAACATTTGAAAACATTTTTTATTCCCATTAGGGAACTAGTCAATGTCAATAGCCTCAACCACCTTTTCATTAATGAAGCGCAAAAATTCCATAGGTATTCATTTTTGCACCTCAATTTCCATCAACACAAACCCACAATTTTTCCTACATTTATCGTCAGGCTCCAGTACAAAATAACTATCGAGTCTATATTTTTCCGTTCATTTGTCACTCCATCAAAGTCCACGCTATCTGTACTTATCAACAGGGCTGAGTGCTTACATTTTAGTGAGCTTACAACGGGCGGATTGATTGCGTTACCGCTGACTATACCAGTACATGTAACTAACACAACTTTTTTTGATCTTCGTTCGTTTCAGTAATACCTGATTGAAAGTAATCCTGGGTTTGGAATATCTAATATGAAACAGAGACTACTGTTGCTAGAGATTTTAAAATCATAAATTATCAAGATGGAAAGGAGTAAATAATGGTAACAGGGTTTTTTAAAGGCGCATTACAAATGCTATGGACATGATGTAAGGTAAAGTCATAGGCAAACCGCCATGATTCCCACTTGTTTGAAGCGGCCTGCACTCAACGAAATCCGTCAATTCTTGAGAGTCCACCTTATGGATAGTCCCACCCTGCCCTTGCGCTATGGATCATCAATACCGCACGCTCTAGCCTGGCAATTTCCAAGATCGCTGACAGGAATTCGTTATGAAAACAAAATTAATTTTAGCTAGCTTAGTGAATCAGATCCTGATTATTTAATCCTTCCAAGGCCCAATAATTCTGATTAATCCAACTGTTTTATTGATTTCATAGAACTGGTTAAATATAGTTCCAATATGAGTAATAAATAGCGTACTGTTTACGTTTGTACAATTAATCGGCTGTCGAGTGTCGATGTTGCAGCGTGTGTTGTTTGTTGTTAGACGTTGTGTTGTCGGAACTATCCACGACACGTGTGAGTATGTTATGCAAGGATTATGCCAGACCTTGGATTAATAGGGGTTTTGTAGCTAAAATTGTGATTCTTTGTAATCCTAAGTACGTTTTCTGGATCTCAATTCGAAAAGTCTGTACGCATCGTACAAATCTCAAACAGGTTACAACACAACGAAATATATTAATTAAAATCGGAAAAATTTAAATAATCAAAACTAGTGACACAATGACTTCGAGTTTCAATCTAGGAGAATAGCATCGGCCTACGTAATAATATGTATAAATAATTTTATGCATTTATTTCACAACTATTTCCACTCACAAATAGCCAAATCGACGTCAATATCAATTCTTCCACCCATAAAGCCACATCAAATAAGATTACGCGAAAAACTAAATACATTAATACCCATATAAATTCCGGCCAATCATGTAAACACAGGTTTAGCAATAATAAACAAATTTGCACCAATAGTACTGCCGCTAGCGGAAAGTTCCTGCTACCCCGAAAACATGAAACGCGGAGAATTTTCATTAGGCGCAATACATAGCGCAAATTTATTGCGCGGATCGTGTAAACAAATTATTTATTGGGTACATTTCGAGTAATGGAATGCTAATTGAGATTTTGGAATGTTCACATTAAAATTTTGTGTGGGGTGTAAAATTTTAGTTTTATGGTGATTAAAATTTATTTGTTCTTAAAAATTACTGATCGTATAATTCAGTGTAATATACTCCAAAGTGAACGATAATTGCTGGGTGTTAGTAAAGCTACAATACAATTGTTGTTTATTTATGTTATAATATTGTCCTTGTAAGTGACAGTACTAGTATTATTGAGAATAAATATCTTTAAACCTGAAACCTTGTACGAATAGGATGGTTCGACCGAGGTGGTATCACTGTCTTAAAATAAAGAGAATTCACTTTTCTTAAGCTTTTGGGATGTTGTTAATACTATATATATACATTATACATATATATGTTTTATAATCTCTTTCTATCTCTCTATTATAATAATCCAGTCCATCCAAAGGTTGTCTGGAAGAGATCCCAACTAGCGATAAGGCCGCCAATTGTTAACATTCCTTTAGTTTTTAATATTTTATCTGTATCTATACAGGGTATATCAAGACTGCTACCGAAAACGAAGCCGGGTGGTAGTCTAAGCGACTTCAGACACAATGCAATAGAAAAAGAGGCCGCGGGTTCGATCCCCGCACCGAGAGAAATGTTTTGTGTGGCCCACAAATATTTCTTCCGGGTCTGGGTGTTTGTGAGACCGAAAAGTCTCTCGTAGTTCCTGATACCCACGACACAAGACTCGATCTTAGTGTGGGGTCAGGACTATGTATGTGACTGTTGGGTGTTATTTATTTATTTAAAGTGGCAATAAAAAGCGAAAATTTTTTTTTTGTTATTTTTTTCTATGGCCATATTTGGGTGGTAAATACGTTTTTTCCTAAAATAATAGTGTATACCCTTTTATTTATAAATACTCTAAGGTATAAAACAGTTTAAATTATTATTTTAGCAAAAACTAAGGATTTACCACCCAAAAATGACGATATTTAAAAAATCATAAAAAATAATTGTCGCGTTTCTATGCGAAATTTTAATTGCATTGTGTTTGTAGTCACTAAAACTACCACCCGGCTTCGTTTTCGGTAGCAGTCTTGAGATACCCAGTATATAAATACGTGATGCAAAAACTTTGGACCCCTTTTTACGAAAATTGCGCGGACGCAGGAGCATAAAATTTGGCACACTTATAGTTTATGTGTAGGGGAAGTGCAGAACGCTAATATTTTTCAATAATAATGCTTATAAAGTACATTAAATCAAAAAATAAAACATTACACACAATGCCATGCATTTCACACACACATACATACACACGTATTTGTACACGCATACATATTCTGGTGTCAAATTGTTTCTTTTGTTTTTCATTTTGTTCTTCTGACATAGACATATAAAAAAGTTTTATTTGCCTAATGAGGTAATAATAATATTAAAATTTAAATAAGGCAATAATATTAATATTAGGCCTAATATTAAATGTAATATAAAAAAAGAATTTAATAATAATGCATAAAAAGTACATTAAATCAATAAATAAACCAGCATGCATTTCACACGCATACACAAGTATTTATACACGTATACATACTCTTTGGTCAAATTGTTTCTTTGGTTGATTATAGACATAGTTGAATGTCAATCAGAAAAAATTGTTTACTGTGGTTTTGTTGAATGTCGAACAGAAAAGATTTATTTGACGAATACTACGTGAAATACTGAGCGCTTATACAAATTGTAAGAAGCAGTAAGATACATTTAAATGTGCACGAATTATCAGAATAACAACATCATCATACAGGTAAAAACTTTTTCTCTTCTTGATTTGGTCGAATTTCGACCACTAGTATAAATAAATATATGTTACGTGCAATTTAGTCACTTTGCCGTACCACAAAACTAGGCAATAAGTTTGATAACTATTTGATATCAACCCACAGTAGCTATGCAGCTTATTCCGCAGATCAACACAAGGATCTATGAAATAATTAAATAAATATCACCAAGTGTATCTAATGAAACCACAAAGTTTCAGAAACGTGGGGACACGCGTAGCTTCTTCCCTAAATACAGCAGAGAAACGCATAAAATATTGTTTTACGCGCGTCCGCACGTAACTCGGCAATAAAATCCATTTCAGTAGCCACAAGCGAGTGCTGGTTGGCGAAATATTAGAACTACATCATAACAAACTTGACATATTTTTTATACATCACTACACTGGTTTAACTGAAACCCATACCGTTCTGAATTTGGTGCAACAGGATCAAGATTATATCTTTCTTTTATGTAATCTCCTACTTTTCTATGGACAGAAATGAACAATATATAATTTATAGTTTTTCACTATTCGATAATTTATTTGTGGAAAACAACTGTCATGGAGATTGGATAGGATTGTGATCAAAATATGTGCGGTCGATCAAGGCTTACGAGAGATGTAGTGACGCGTGTTTTTTTTTTATTAGATCCAGCAAACGGTCTAGCAGGTCACCTGATGGTAAGTGATCCCTGCCGCCCATGAACATCCACGACGCCTGGGATAAGGGATGCCTTGCCGGCCCATTAAATTTCGAGGAGAACGGCAAGTGAAAAGGATGGGTAAAGAAAAGGGGTATTGGGCATTGGGATGTGAGGGAAGGACAGTCTAAAAACTCTTTGAATGCTTTATTTGTTAATGTATGTTATTTTTGAACACATAGCACTACTCATATACTATTCGATTACAGAAATAATAAACCCCGGATCCCCAGACGGTCTAAATTAAAACGAACCTCGCACTAACCCCATTTCTCCGAATTAAAAACACATAACGCTAAAAATTCTCATTAAATATCAATAAGTAACCTCTGACATCCCGCTTCCCGCTCCCGACCCATCCCTTGGGACGCGCAACGTTTGGCTGTAAGCCAAGCAACAGGAATTACATATACTAGGAACACTGTCGATTGCAGAGGCAGTGTCGCGCGACAATTATGGGAATATTTTGCTGAGTCTGGGATGTTCATTTACTATTGTACACACAATATCATATGGGGTGTATATGATTTTGTGTGTAAGGAAGTGTACAAAAAAATCAATGGAAAAAATGCTCCGAAAGTAGATAAAGGCTTTCAGAGCGCTTTCCTTTGATAAACAAATCAAAAACATTACGCACTTTTGGTATATGGGTAAAAACGATATTGAGGGTAAGGAAAACTGAAGATGTAGTTGAATAAATGTATGATTATTGATGGATACGCGGTGCACGATCAGACGGGCAAAATGTCAAATATCGATTCCGATATTTGCTATTCACCCGGAACCTTTCGAGATGGCGATACTTTTACAATCAGATGCACTATAGCCTAATAATATAAAAAGAACGCATAAAGGTATTTCAATTACCCAATGACCGCACATCCTCAATAACTCAATCCTTACTAAAATAAGAAAAATGCAACACCCCAACTACCATTCTTTTTGATGATATATTTCTACAATACTGCCACTGCAGTTTGACTGACTTTAACTTTATACACTAATTTTAAAAATACAATATTGAAGATACCCATGATTATATATATATATATGTATCTGTTATATATTTGATAAGCGTTTCAATCAATGTTATGCACCCACTACAACACAATTCCTGCACCAAACTATCCAATTCCGATAACAAATCCCACAGACAGCCAGACTATCCCACCCCGCCCCACAGATAACGCGGGAAGGGGGAGGGGGTGCGACCACCGCAGATAAATTAACGGGGGTGTGCAGATAACACCCGGATATCCATTGTCGGGATGGAAATTTAATGTTTTTGCATTCGCGAAACTTTTAATGAACTTGGCGATTCGATTACGATACGATTTAATTTTGACCACGCTTTTAGGGATTTACTATTGTGGGGTCATGACTATGTATGTGATTGTTGGGTGTCATCATCGGCAATTAACATCTACGTGAGATGATTAAATAGCGTCTAGTGGAGATGTTACGATTGGATAGTACATCTACGCTGGTGACTTATTAGACCGATTCGTGCGCGGCAAATACGGCCACACTTTGGACAGCTAAATCCTGTGCCTATATATGATTGTGAAGGAGGTAGCGCAGCTCGATAATGCCGAATTTCACGCTTGCGGGCTAACTGCTCAAACCAGGCCTTGTCGTGAGCAGAAACACCGTCAGCTACGAATTTGCGCCATTCGGCACGCTCGGCCGCCTTTTCCTCCCACCTGGTTGGACCTATCTCAAAAGACAGCATGTCCCGTTTCACACTGTCCTTGAATCGAAGTAATGGTCTACCTACAGGGCGTTTGGCGTGGGCCACTTCAGCCAGGAGTAACTGTCTTGGCAAACGATAGGGTTCCATGCGATACACATGCCCTAGCCACCGCAGTCGTCTTTGACGTAGCAAAGCAGTTATGCTAGGTAACTTAGCAATGCTTAGAACCCTTGCGTTTGTAAGTTTATCTTCCCACGTGAGACCCAAAATACTCCGAAGACAGCGCATGTGAAAATTGTTCAATCTTCGCTCTTGTTTATTGTACGACATCCAGGTCTCTGCCCCATACAAGAGTATGCCCAATATGCAAGTCCCGTATACACTCATCTTAGTGCTTGCAGTTAGGTGTTTATTGTTCCATACCCTTGCATGGAGCTTTCCGAACTTCGTTGACGCCTTGCCGATGCGACTCTCAATCTCAGCGTCGATCGATAGATTGCTACATACCGTTGAACCCAGGTAGCAAAAGGTTTCAACGACCTCCAATGGAGTATCACCTAGCGTAATAACAGGTTTATCAATACATCCTTGGGCCATGACTACTGTCTTCTATGCATTTATGGACATGGAAAAGTGAGCACATGCATCTGCAAATTTAGATACAACAGTTAGCAGTTCTTGTGGGGACCCAGCGACAAAGGCTGCATCATCTGCAAACAGAAGGCTATCCACGAAAATATCTTTACGGTGACGACGCGACTTGAGCAAGGCCATATTAAATAACTTGCCGTCATCCCTTGTGAAAAGATGTATGCCTTGCTGGTCATCCTGAAAAGCACTATTTAAAAGAAGTGAGAAAAAAATACCAAATAATGTTGGAGCCAAGACGCAGCCCTGACGAACGCCTCTACGCATACAAAATGGGGTTGATGATTGGCCATTATATACTGTTGTGCCGTTCATATCCTGATGAAATATGTTGGGTGTATTATTTATTATTATCACATCAATCTGCATCAAGATCTAGAGTGAAATCAAGGCATCTATATGCGGTCGATGATATACATTTGTTTATGCATTTAAAAAGTATGTGGGTTATGATTTTACGAGCGGCCGTGCGCCTAACGTTACAACATATATTTGAAGCTGTAAAATTATTTTTCCAATGCAAAAATCTTATGATGACCTGATCTGGGAATGAAATACTAAACTGAGAAACATGTACTATGTTATTAGACTTTAGAATACTCTTTCATTTTTCAAGTGTCTTTAAAATTTAGGTCATATTTTTAAAAAAACCTGATTATTAAACGTTATTTCTATATTCCCGTAAAATATACCCTACAGTCACCTCCTTTATCAAGAGGCAGCGTGACAGGGCAAGGAAACATGTGTTCTTCAGTTCCATTTAGTCTTTTATAGATTTAGAAATAAACAGTATGGAAATTAGTCTTATTTTTTCACTACTCTGTTATTTTAGATATGAAAATATTTACTAACCACTCAATATAAAAATAATTAAAATATTTATCTTTCCCTAAATTAGCTTCAACAGTATTTACACAAAATTTATCTGCACATAAACAATGAGATCCAATGTCATTAGCCTCTGCTAATTACACTGTATCAAACTCGTTTTAAACACACAAAAAGTCATCGCTTTTAATTGCATCAGTATTGTGTTAAAGAATTTCATTATTCGAACATTGTTGCAAAATACTATTTATAATTTAATTTGGAGGTAACTATTCTTTATACTTTTTAATGCCATATTTAGAGTATATATATTTTTTTGTTTTGATACTGGAAATTGTCATCCAATTATAGTAATTTAATGATAATAAAATATTACTGAACAACACCAATGCGAACTGAAAAAATGCTCTTTTGCTACGCCATGCCACGTGGTTTTTTCGTTTGATATACGAATAAGTTAAATTTATACTAAATAAATATAATTATTTTCTGTCTTCAACATGTTTAATTGTATAACCATATACCCATAATATAATATACCCATAATTTACATAAATCAAAATATAGTTTAAAAACTTTTTTCACTATAAAATCTCAATAAAGATATACATACGAATACCACCACAACAAAACCAAAAACTCAAAAAATATTTTGCAACACAACACCACCAACTCAATATTCTTGTATTTCGTGAACCGCACAGCGCGCCGGCGCGCGTTTTGTACGAACTGAAACTGAAATACATCCGCTATGCAGTTACTGCTGTGGTGGCACTGTCAGCCAGCGGTTCTCAAAGTTTAGTGATGCTGTGCAACAAAGGTGAGATAGCGAAATAAATATAAGAAATGTTTGTATGTTACTTTCGATGGTTCGTATTGATTCTGGACGAAAAACACCAAAATAGAAACCAAATTAACACTAAACCGTTTTTACACGTTAACAAACACTAATAATTCAAAGAAATTACGCATCCGAATAAATAACTAAAAAGAAAACTGAAGTCCAAGATACGAATTGAAACTGAAATACATCCGCTGTGCAGTTAGTGTTGTGGTAACACTGTGGTATGAAGAAAATATAGCGAAGGGCGTGCTAAGTTGGACTGAATAGGAATATTATTGATAGAATGCAATGCTTCTCAAAATTTGGTCGAAGTTGTGCGGAAAAAGGGTGGCCAAAGTGAAGGAAGTGAATATAAAAATAATATCTAAATGTAAAATATTCACCCGTTAACGAAAATGACTTTCGTTACCGGAAATACGAATAATTCAATAGATTTGATACCAAAATATATTTTTCTAATGTAATCTTAAGTACTTGAAGTATTTTTCCCTTAATTAAAATTATTTCTAACTTTCTATATGTTCTCTTAAATAAAATCAAACGTTTTTCTCTTAATTAATCCTTAATTAATTCTTCATAATTTAAATTCCGTTCATTCCATCACATAAAAACCATTTAAACATACCTCACTTCAACGATTACTAACAAACTAAATCCATGCCCCCTATACACAAAAGAACGAACACCCCAAACTTTGAGAACCACTGTCCCAACGCCCCGCGCGTCGCCGTCAAACAGCCCTTTGTTAGAGCGCGGTATCCGATTCTACGGCAATGTTTTACTTCGACGGTTCACACTATGCTGCTTTCCAATACTTGAGCATTAATATTATAGGTAGACCTGTGTTTTGTAACAGGCTTCCGTGTTGGAACTAATTTATTATACGGCAGCTGAGAGAATTCTACGTCATAATTGAAATAATTCTGGTGGTAGGTCTCTCTTATGTCAGAGGCCCTCAGGATAGGTACCATCGCAATGTCTATTTCTCCTGTAAAACAGCAGTATTAATTCACTGTTGTGTTTCAGCTTGAAAGATATTACAGCCAGAGTAACTAGTGGACATATTGAGACTTAACATCTTATTTCTCAGGATAGCGAGCGCAGTGGAATGCCAAGCATTACTTAGCCAAAACTCAAAGTGTTATTTGGTTTTGCTACTGTCCATGAGCGGTCGTATCACTTACCATCACGGGAAAGGCATGCTCGTCTCGCCATTCAATAAAACAAAAATAAATTCGAAGTGCTAATCACCATTTTCAGTACAATAAGTGCACTGCTGATCGGCAAAAGATTCCTCTATTGAACATCTGCATTTAACTTTACTGGGACCGAAGTATTTTGAAGTGAGTGTCTTTTATAGTTTCTGATAATCACAGATGAACCGACGAGAATGCATGAGGAAATTGATAAAAGTGGACATAGGGAAAGTAGTGTTTCTAGATCGAACAAAGTGGGGATCCATAGTCTCTGCCCACCCAAAGAGATTCAGGTGTGACATCTATGTATATTATAATATGTATCATTACCACAACAAAAGAACTTGTATTTTAAGACCATCATCACTATGTGACGATTCATTGTATTACTTATGAAAAACTACTTCATACATATCAATGAACATCAAAAAACTTTTCTACATTTAGCCTATACCTACAAATATACAACCACCGTATCCGAAAAAGGTTTGATGGCGTCAAAGCGTGATGATCGTGAACGTCTGCCGCATTGCCGTATTCTGAATCTACTGTGAACATTAGTACAACTAGACACACATATCACAACTGGATGCTTAAATGGCAAAATTCAGCAATAAACTTAAATTAATTAAGTATAAATATCTACAGGGTATATCAAGACTGCTACCGAAAACGAAGCCGGGTGGTAGTTTAAGCGACTTCAGAAGCAATGCAAAAGAAAAAGTTGCAAAAAAAAGCGACAATTTTTTTTTGTTATTTTTTTCTTATGACCATAATTGGGTGGTAAATACATTTTTTCCTAAAATAATAGTGTATACCCTTTTATTTATAAATAATCTAAGGTATAAGAGTGTTTAAATTATTATTTTAGCAAAAACTATGGATTTACCATCCAAAAATGACGATATTTAAAAAATCATAAAAAATAATTGTGGCGTTTCTTCGCGAAAATTTTGGTTGCATTGTGTTTGTAGTCACTAAAACTATCACCCGGCTTCGTTTTCGGTAGCAGTCTTGAGATACCCGGTATAATACCGAAGCTGTTTTAATGAAAATTTCATCTGTCTGGCATGACAATTTCTTACAAACCACAATTTTTTTATATCAGCCCATATACGTCCCACTGCAGGGCATGGGCCTCCGCTTCAATGGAGAGTACGATTGAGAGTGATGTTTAGGCCATATAGTCCACCACGCTGGCTTAGTGCGGGTTGGCGGACTTACATACCATAGATTTTTTTATAAATCTCTATGGTATGCAGGTTTCCTCACGATGTTTTCCTTCACAAACTACTATGCATAAACTTAATTCCTTGTAGGTTACAACAGACCATAATAATTTATTGAATGCTGAGTGATTTTTGGTGTAGGGGTGTCGATTAACAACCACGAGACAATTTGCCAGTTAGAACTGATCACACTTTTTTCCCAGACCGAGAAATCTGCGGTTATTTAACTTTAACATCAGATAGTAGCAACTTGAAGTATCCATACAATGGAGAATTAATGGATATCTCATTTACTTATATAGAAAAATCGTGCAAAGACATGATAAATAAATACACACCCACTTCTAATAGCTCGCTGAGGAAATCTTCCAACGAGTCTAAATCAGCAGTGGACTCAAAATGGTTATAATGTTCAGAGACTACACTGGAACTGATACAATATTCTCAAGCTAAATCTAGATTTAAACTAATTCCAACCATCAAACCAATATAGTATTTTGGATCACCACGCTCCATCCACGTGGTATCCAATGAGATCGGCGATATAAATCGAATATCGAATACAAAATCACGACGAGGCGTTAAAATAAACAGACTTGTCAAAAACCGACGCATTTTACCCAATTTAACGGGTTGCATCAATATTCTACTGAAAAATGAAATATAGTCTCTACTGTGCGATTTATAAGGTCCACTATCGAGTGTAATGCTAGATGGATTTATGACTTTTCTATGTCTGTTTGTTCGGTGCGGTTCGGACGTCGTTTGTGAAATAAAAGTAAATCCTGATCGTACAATAAAAATGGTACAGAAGGCTTGTTCTAGGAACCAAACGTAACGAAAATTAACAAACAGTTACTGTTTCTTTAACAAATTAAATATTGATATCACTCATAAATTATTAGCAAAAGCTTCGTCTCATTGCAGGGGATCATACAGTAAAGTAATGGTTTAAAATATAAATAACTAAATTTGCTAGTGGTAAATCCGTATGCTCTCCATGTAGAAAACCTCTCAGAATTACCAAAATGTTTCGCATTACGTCCTACGGGTACAAACTGTTTATGTCCCGTTTCGAGCATTGTGATGACACTTCATCAGACAATCATTCCTTATTGATTTATAATTTATTCAGATAGCACTGGTCTTCGTTTATACTGTGCAACGTGAGGCTGCGGGTTCGATCCCCCGCACCGAGACAAATGGTTGTGAGGCCCACAAGTATTTATCTCGGGTCTAAGTGTTTGTGAGACAGAAAAGCCCTCGTAGTTCGTGATAACCACGACACAAATCCCGATCTTATTGTGGGTTGAGAACTATGTATGGGACTGTTATTATTTATTGTATGGGTGTATTTATTTATTAAAACTACACGAATCTAAACCATCACCTCCCGTACCAACCCTTCTGCAGCGCAGTTGCGCTACAGTGGGTGCGCGCAGTACACGATGTTATTTTCGTAGAGGCACGCCGAGAATGCTCTCCTATTACTGAACTATATGTCGCGGTGTATGCTACAATACGACGTTTTGTCAAACTACTGCAAAGGAGATACCCATTCTATCGGTAAAAAATATCGTAGATCCCCATACCGACACTCCTAAAAATTTCTTACAGCATTTTTTATGATTTTTTAAAGACAACGTTTAAACTTGTTCACTTCCTTCCGCGCATTCGCTTGGTGCAGTGTACGTGAAACGCGCTGCGCTTTAATATTGTATTTATCGTGTTCGGAGTTCGATTGCCGGCTCGTAAATTGTTTCGAGTTGTGTATTGTTGGTTTGTGTGTTCCTGTCCGTAAGTTTTTTGGCGATTTACATTGGATTTCTTTGTAATTAACGAATCTTCTCTCGGTAAGTACTTTTATTTTTTAGTGGGGGTAGGTCAAATCACAAATCAGCCGGACGTCTCGTTAGTTAATTGATGCTAATTGCTTTGTTTATCATTTCATAGTGTCTATTTACGATTTAATTTGTATTTCATTTCATTTATCGTTAAATCATGTCGTTGTATAATGATGATCCGCCGGATCGCGGTGGTGACCCTTTCGGCAAAAGTAATGTGACACCTAGATCGCCTAACAATCCGAGACCTAAACGTTTATTTAACGAAATCTCACCGTCAAACCTTTTGTCGAACGTTGAGTGGTCAAAACCATGCGGACCCGGTATTGGCGATAACTTCTCACCCGCGTCTGACAATAGTAGCGGCGAACTCGGTCGTTTTGATTATTGTGCGTTAGTGAGCGATGCGTCATGCCATTTAAATAAAATAAACGAACTTGTTAATGATCAGGGCTCGCGTATTAACATCGCAAATAAATCGGCGATTATGGATCTGACTCAAAGTTAACTGCCATTGTGTCTATGCTTGCGTTAAAATCATCTTGTAACGAAACGAAATTGGCGAATATACAACTCGAGTTGGAAAAAAATCATAATGCACGCGAGATTAATCCGAGTAAAGAATCATTCGCGGATAAATTAAGTTTGCGTCTCCCTAAAGTCACACCCGCCGTGCAGTCGCGCGTGCCGCTTCCGTGCGTAGTTGCCTGTCCGACAGCTGAGCGGTCAGCTGATTACGCGTCATCGTCCGCAACAAAAGACGCCTTAATGAAGGCTATTAATCCGAGTGAAGACGGTTTTCAAATTGTGGGCGTTAAGAAAACCACCAAGTCTCGCGTTGTGCTTCGTGTTGCCAATGAAACACAACTCAAGAAACTTGAGGCCGTCGAGGCAATTAAATCAGCGGGTTTACGCCTAGAAAAACCTAAAGGCCGCAGGCCGCGTATCCTCGTTAAAGACGTGCCCGCCTCAATGGAAGATCGCGCCTTTATTAGCGCTTTATATAGGCAGAATATTATGAACGAATTGCCGGTAAAGGAGGATGATTTCCTTAAATCGGTGAAAATAGTTCGTAGGCGTGTTTTGGATAATGGTCGCAAATGGATAGGCATCGAATTAGACGCGGACGTACGTAAACATCTCGCGACCACTAAGGACAAATTATTCATCGACTGGGCAACTTGTAGATTTATTGATGATCTAGAAATTGTTCGCTGTATGAATTGTCAACAGTACGGACATGTACACAAGTTTTGCACTATCAAAACGCCAACCTGTGCGCTGTGTGCTGCGGAACATGAAACAAAAACATGTCCTAATAAATCCCGTTCTGATTTTAAACCGATTTGCGCGTCATGTAAACGCTTGAAGAAACCACATGATCACAGCTGTGGTTCCCAAGATTGCCCTACTTATAAACAGAAGTTGCAGGCGTTATTTCTGTCGACCCAATATAAATAGGATATGGATAGCCTTACGATCGGACAGTTAAATCTTCATAATGATAGGGCGGCGACGTCAGAATTAAATATATTAATTACCGAATATAATCTTGACATAGTCCTCGTCCAAGAACAATACCAACATGCGCGCTTACGTGGTAGGCTGGTACAACTCGATAACAAGGCGCGAGCAGGCATTTATGTGTCGAGTTCAAACTACACCATAACCTCTGTGCGTAATCTTATGACATCGCACTGTGCGGTCGCGGAGGTTTCATCTCCATCAAGTAAAGTTTACGTTGTGAGCTGTTACTTTCAATACTCCGATCCTGTCGGCCCACATATACATCACCTTCGCAGTGTTTTGCGATCTCTTGCCGGCAATAAAATTATTATAGGCGCCGACGTTAATGCGTCGTCAACCCTTTGGTATGGCAAATATCGTCAAACCGATGCAGAACGTCGCTGTGCTGTCGAAGACTTTATTGCCGAATGGAACCTCAATGTACATAACACCCCTGAAGCACCACCAACTTATTGCAGCCCCGTTGGCGAATCTTCTATTGACGTCACATTTTCTTGTGGGGACGTCCAGATTGTTAGGTGGCGCGTTATTCCTGACGCGTCATGTAGTGATCATCGCCTGATAGTGTACGAGTTCTTACCCGGATTTATACGGGGTCCGCTTAACAACATCTCTGACTTTAGGTATAAATCTAAAGGGGCTAATTGGGAATTGTTTAGATCTGTTTTCGCGCGTCATACCGGAGATTTCACTCGCAATGATCTCTCAGCTGAAAACTGTGCTGAAATAATGTCTGACACCTTTACATACTGCGCGGATTTAACCATTGGTCGCAGTTCTATAACCAATACCCGCAGATGTGACTGGTGGAATAGTAAATTACTCCACCTTCGACAAAGATTTCGACGAGCGCGTAGGCGTTTTAATAGGCTTAAAAAACGAATCGTTCCTGAAGACATACTCACGAGTGCTTTCATCACACTTAAAGTGGCCAGGTCTCACTATAGGGCCGCGGTAACAAAAGCTAAAGGTAACTTGCTGCGTAAAATAGTAGAACGCCTCGAGAGAGAGGGTCCCTGGTCTCCTCTTTACCACGAATTCAAAGCAAATAGGTCAATTAATTTGGCCTATATAGAAAACATTAAAGTAAATAACACCTATACTACTGGTATCGAGGAGACCACGGAAACTCTTTTGAATTCTCTTATACCTGACGATTGTGTCGATAATGACTCCGAATACCAAAAACAAATAAGACTCTGGGCCTCGGAGCTACCTTCTTCCCCAAAATCAGATCATCCATCTCTTAACGAATTTCTTAACATAGTAAATTCTTTGCCAATTAACAAAGCATCGGGAGAAGATAAAATATCGAATAAAATGATAAAGGAAGCGTGTAAGTCGTCGGGTGACACTATACTGAAAGTTTTTAATCGGTGTATTGATGAGGGCATTTTTCCCCGGGTTTGGCGTTGCGGTTTCATTCGTGTTATACCTAAAAGTGGAAATAAGCCCCCTGAAGACCCTAAGTCATATCGCCCAATTACATTATTACCATCTTTGGGTAAAGTACTTGAAAGGCTTATTGTCCCTCGTCTGTTACCGGGTGGTCCAAAATTTCATGACCTACAGTTCGGTTTTACCAAAGGTAAATCTACTGTGGACGCGGCTTTATCGGTTAGAAGAATTGTCGTCAACTCGGATCACAAGTACGTATTGGGAATTTTCTTGGACATCTCCGGCGCGTTTGATAATGCCTGGTGGCCAATATTACTATTGAAATTAAAGATCCGAGGTTGCCCTAGGAATATATATTCTATGATATATTCCTATTTTTGTCATGGGTCAACCAAATTACAACTTGGCCACCATGCCGTATCGAAGGCGCTGACTATGGGCTGCCCTCAAGGCTCGGTTATCGGTCCATATCTATGGAATTTGGGGTTCGATGATATTTTCTCAATTCCTTTTCCGCCGGGTTGTTCTTTAACTGGATACGCAGATGACGGACTCCTACTTATACAATCCAATAGTAGAGCCGGGCTCGAGAGTTCGGCTGACACGAGTCTGCGTTTAATTTTGAACTGGGGTGAACGAAATCGACTAACATTCGCACCTCAAAAAACTTTTCAAATGTTGTTAAAAGGGATTTTAAAAACACCCCCGCGTATTAAATTTAACAATGTACCAGTTAAAAGAAAGGAATCAGTTTGTTACCTCGGATTAATTTTAGAGAGAAATTTCTCATTTATTGAACACATTAGAACCGTCGGAGAAAAATCGAAAAATAACTTCTATGCTTTAACGAGAATATCAAGGGCAACGTGGGGATTATCATTTAATACTTTGAAAGTTATCTATGGAGCAACTTATTTGGGTTGTATCTGTTACGGTTCTCCAGTTTGGGCCGATAGATCTACTGTTGGCGCTGTTCGTAGGAAGTTGCTCCAGAGTCAACGCCTGGCCTTGATATTCTTGTGTAAGGCTTACAGAACCGTTAGTACAGAGGCTTTGCCGGTTCTCGCGGGTGTGCTTCCGGTCGATCTGGAGGTGCAAAGACGCGCCGCATTATATTATTCAAATAGAGAGACAATAGACACTAACTTTATTGCATCCCGAGACTTTTTAAAGATTAGCAGGTTATTTAAACCGTATTCTGCTGCGTACACTGAATTAATTGACGAATGGCAGAACCGGTGGGATATATCCTCAAAGGGGCGTCACTTATATCAATACTTTCCGTCCGTTCGCGATCGCTTAAGAAAGTCGTGGCTAGAAATTGATCACTGTGTATCACAGTTCCTAACTGGACATGGCAACTTTAAGAGCAAACTATTCACTTTTAAGCTGGTTGAATCGCCTGCGTGTCAATGCTCTACACCTGACTGTGAGTACGAACAAACTGCACATCATATACTTTGGGAGTGTGATCGCTGGTCCGATGAACGCGGCATAATGTTGAACAATATGCAAATAACTTCTGGTGTTGCATACTATACGGACCTCGTGGAATCTAGGAGGAACTTCCGTGCTTTCCGGCGCTTTTGCCATACCTATTATTGGACCCAAATTTAGCAGCTCAAACTATAGGACCCATGTAATTTGTTTATCCCGTGGTGCTTAATACATCTGGCTTCTCCAGTTGTATATCTTTATATAAGAGGATACATACCTCTCGACTCAATATTTTTTGTCACCCGCTTTGCTGCGGAGGGAAGTGGACAGCTATTTGTTTCCAACTCCTCCTTTTGTTTTTTCTTTCTGATTAATTTCGATGCGGGTTAAAGACAAGCTAGTGTACCTGAGAGACTCGCCGAGCTCCGGAGCTCGGTGTCATATCTTTGTGTGCCACTGTTGATCCTGGCTGACAGGAGTTACAGTAGCGGGTGTGAGGGCGGGAAAGTCTCTAGACAACGTTTAAAGACAACGTTTTCCTGTTTTAGTCCGGGTAAAATATAGTAATTGTCATTTTGTTCTCAGAGCCCAAGGCAAAAAAATATTTTTATTGGACTTCAATTTCTCCAAGAACTCCGGGCCTGGGACTCAATTATGTTCATATTTATTGAAAATAAATATTTTTCACTACACAAAAAGTAGGTTTGATTGAGGCACCACCTACTTCTAAATCTTCACACCGATACTAAGTTTCATAAAAAATGGGCATTCCCTTTTGGATCAACAAATTGTTAACGGACATTTACTATTAATAAGACTTTTTCTACTTCTTCCGGCTGTTATTATTGTATTAAAACGGAGTTTAGCTCAATATGATTTTTAGCCTCAATATCACAAGAACTCCTCTTATAATGTTGCAATTAACGACATGCCATCAGAACTATAAAAATCGCATATTTTGAGTTGAACAAAAAATTAAAAACAAAACCAATATCTACATATTACCCAAAAAGAATCAATACTACTGAAAAAATCCAATTTGCAATATAACCAAAAAAATATTTTACAATCTGCATGGCGCATACATCGTGCGCAAACTATTTTATTGTTACATGAATATTTATAGCGAAGCTATTCTGGTGCGCAAAACAAAACGCTTCGGCCTACGTGACTTGTTATTACACTAATATTGTTTTTATATAGAGACAGCTGTTCCCAAACATTTCGCTTTATGAGACGTGGATAAATCTACACTAACATATAAAAGCTAGAGTTTGTTTGAACGTGCCAAACTTAGGCACCACTGGTTTGAATGAAAAACAAAATTTTGTGAGTTAGTTTCTTTATCGGGGGAAAATAAATAAAGAAACTTTCATCCCGGAAAATATTTTGCAGGCGGGCGAAGCCGTTAGCAATACTTGTAAAATAATACTACGCAAAGCTGCTAATAGCGCCCTCTATATTTCGCCGAACGTATTTTGAGACTTGAATTTCTTCTAAATTACATAAATTCGGGTTTAGTAAATGATTTTGGTACTTAAAGGAAGTTATAAGTTTGTGCTTTCTTGTAATTTCTAAACTTAGAAATCCGAATTCTCTTTTAATATTTTTTTCCTTCTCAGACCAAAGAGTACATTGAGAAGTTTCGATAAGTTAAATATGTTTTAATCACATTGCTATGCTGAAATTATTAACCTTTCCAAGTACAAAAATAAACCAACAAACAATATATTGTTCAAAGTCAATATAAAAAATTCGATCCTATACCACATCCAAGAAACGAATTTATAAAATGTAACAAAAATATAAACACCTAAATAGTTTTTTTAATTTTACGAATGTCACGCATTGAAATATAAATATTTAAAAAAAATTGAAATCGTAACCAAATTTGCAATAAAATTTGTTTTATTTCAACAAAATATGTTTCCAAATTCTTTCAATTTATTTATTTCAGTTGTTTATTTGAATAGTACCATCACAAGCAATAAAATAAAACAAAGATGACAAATAGTTCAATTGTAGATGACAAAATTTCTCGTTACATTTTATACATCCGTATCGTATTCGAACCTACACCCGCTAGTAAACAAGTACTCACTGGTTGTTGTGCGCGGTGAGTCGGTTGGGGTCGCTGGCGTTGCGATGCTTGCCGCGGCGAGGCGCGTCGCGCTCGCGACAACTCTCGGCGCGGTTCACCCCGCGACCGCCGCCCAGGGGCGCGCGCCAACTAGGCACACGATTATTATTATAGTATAGGATCCCGCCATATATCGACCTTCACCGAGATGTTTATTTGATGAAACCTATTTTATATGCAATTTAATATGTCAATAAATATATTGTATATGGGTTGCCTTGCAAATTTCAGTCCAGAATACGATTAATTAATTACTAATATATAAAATTCTTCTGTCACGGGGTGCGTAATCGAACTCCTCCGAAACGGCTTGACCGATTCTCATGAAATTTTGTGAGCATATTGAGTAGGTCTGAGAATCGGCCAACATCTATTTTTCATTCCCCTAAATGTTAGGGGTAGTCCACCACTAAATTTTTTTTTAATTTTCTAGACAAAATTTTTAATTTCTATTTTTTTATGATACAACATACAAAAATACATACAATCCTCAATTTTCACCCTTCTACGATCAACCCTTATTTTTTAATAGCCATTTTAGTAATTTAATCATTTTCCTCTCCGGTCGAAAACTGATCAATCGTCATTTAATTAGTTATCCCCGCCAGATGTCTACAGGTGTCACTTCTGACCCAGTAAACAGCACGGAGTAGGGATGAGAACGAAGCCGGTCTCCTGTTTCTCTCACACAATACGATTATTGTTTATGCATCAAATGTAGTAGTAACGTTGACAATTATTATTTTGCTATCTCAGTGTAACTCTCACATTAAATTTTAATAATTCCTATTTTATATATAAGATGTATATGGATGTTTATGGAGAGAAGGGACATAAAGTAAAATAGAATCGAAGGTACGGGAGAGGGCTGGGATAGATGACAGATTTGTTAGGACGAACTGTAAATGCACGTTATAAAACGGGATGGATAATAAAGAGAAGGGACGGGACGGATTGGGAAGAGACTGAACAGGCGGATGAGACGGGATTGAGCCGGACAGTAGGATAGCTACGTCAAGTTTAGGCATACAAGAGTTTATACGAAAAACATCTAATATATAAAATTCTTCTGTCACGGGGTGCGTAATCGAACTCCTCCGAAACGGCTTGACCGATTCTCATGAAATTTTGTGAGCATATGGAGTAGGTCTGAAAATCGGCCAACATCTATTTTTCATCCCCCTAAATGTTAGGGGTAGTCCACCCCTAATTTTTTTTTATTTTTTAGACAAAATTTTTAATTTCTATTTTTTTATGATACAACATACAAAAATACATACAATCCTCAATTTTCACCCTTCTACGATCAACCCTTATTTTTTAATAGCCATTTTAGTAATTTAATCATTTTTCCTCTCCGGTCGAAAACTGATCAATCGTCATTTAATTAGTTATCCCCGCCAGATGTCTACAGGTGTCACTTCTGACCCAGTAAACAGCACGGAGTAGGGATGAGAACGAAGCCGGTCTCCTGTTTCTCTCACACAATACGATTATTGTTTATGCATCAAGTGTAGTAGTAACGTTGACAATTATTATTTTGCTATCTCAGTGTAACTCTCATATTAAATTTTAATAATTCCTATTTTATATATAAGATGTATATGGATGTTTATGGAGAGAAGGGACATAAAGTAAAATAGAATCGAAGGTACGGGAGAGGGCTGGGATAGATGACAGATTTGTTAGGACGAACTGTAAATGCACGTTATAAAACGGGATGGATAATAAGAGAAGGGACGGGACGGATTGGGAAGAGACTGAACAGGCGGATGAGACGGGATTGAGCCGGACAGTAGGATAGCTACGTCAAGTTTAGGCATACAAGAGTTTATACGAAAAACAACATGTATTTGGTGTGGAGTGGAATCAAAAAATATATGCACCCAGGCGAAGCTGGGTCGGGCCGCTAGTCTAATATATAAAATTCTTCTGTCACGGGGTGCGTAATCGAACTCCTCCGAAACGGCTTGACCGATTCTCATGAAATTTTGTGAGCATATTGAGTAGGTCTGAGAATCGGCCAACATCTATTTTTCATCCCCCTAAATGTTAGGGGTAGTCCACCCCTAAATTTTTTATTTTATTTCTTAGATAAAATTTTTAATTTCTATTTTTTTATGATGCAACATACAAAAATACATACAATCCTCAATTTTCACCCTTCTACGATCAACCCTTATTTTTTAATAGCCATTTTAGTAATTTAATCATTTTTCCTCTCCGGTCGAAAACTGATCAATCGTCATTTAATTAGTTATCCCCGCCAGATGTCTACAGGTGTCACTTCTGACCCAGTAAACAGCACGGAGTAGGGATGAGAACGAAGCCAGTCTCCTGTTTCTCTCACACAATACGATTATTGTTTATGCATCAAGTGTAGTAGTAACGTTGACAATTATTATTTGCTATCTCAGTGTAACTCTCATATTAAATTTTAATAATTCCTATTTTATATATAAGATGTATATGGATGTTTATGAAGAGAAGGGACATAAAGTAAAATAGAATGGAAGGTACGGGAGAGGGCTGGGATAGATGACAGATTTGTTAGGACGAACTGTAAATGCACGTTATAAAACGGGATGGATAATAAAGAGAAGGGACGGGACGGATTGGGAAGAGACTGAACAGGCGGATGAGACGGGATTGAGCCGGACAGTAGGATAGCTACGTCAAGTTTAGGCATACAAGAGTTTATACGAAAAACAACATGTATTTGGTGTGGAGTGGAATCAAAAAATATATGCACCCAGGCGAAGCTGGGTCGGGCCGGTAGTTAATTATGAAAAGAAAAATTTTTACACATTTCACCTGTTTGATTATTAAACAAAGTCTATACCAATCGAAAGTATGAAACCCATAGAATATGTAAACGTTAGGTTGCCTATTTTTTTCCGGTCACAACCCTCAGGTTGTCAGGTATAAACAGGTAAATCGCTTCTAGCATTTTGCACCGATCTGATTATTGAATGAAAATAAAATGAAAATAAAGATCATTTTATTACGAACACGGTGGTATAGGGTTGCCAGCGAAAAATCAGTCCCGAATTGCGGTTGTCGAATTCAGAAAAGTGAAATATTGCTCCGAGTGACCATCCCATGCGATAGAAGAGGACACAGCATAGAAGCTGTTCGAAGTCCGCCCATTTAAAGAAAGAGGGTGCGCATGCTATTTATTGTTGAGAATGAAAAGGGCAGCGATAGACTCGTATATGCTGTGCATCATTTTGGAGTAGATTGTGGTTATAGTTGCAATTGAAAAAACGTGCTACTATTTATTGTTAAAAAATGGCGAATAAGTGTTTTTTGTGTCATTCGGATGTTGATTTAATTAATTTTAATGATGACATTTTTAAAAACTGTTGGCTCTGGTGCGGTTTCTGGTTGATTATTGGGAAAACGACCATTTGGTAACAATAATCCAAAAGAAATGACTCGGAATCTGACTATTTTTTTTGTTGTTTTTACAATTTTTTACAATAAACAGAATGTGATGATATTACTTTGTCTATGTCAATGTCTATGGTCTAATGACACATCAAAGTGTCACATTGTCTGTCAAGGTCTAGAAAGTAGAAATGTCGATTGTCGAATGTATCACTGTTCAAATAAATAATACAAAAAGATTTGTGTTATTTCTATAAGACCAAACATCACATGGTGTCAGGTGTGAACATTGTTGTAAGCGAGGATGTGGAAAGTGTAAACACCACAATCTGTAACATCTGTATTGTGAAAATCGTGAAGAAAAACGAAAAACAATATGGAGGAGCATGTCATACAACCAAAGTTGGAGAAAAACAAATCGATATATTCCTCAACACTGCAAGGTTTTAACTTCTTGGCAAGTAACCTGGATGATGAATGGAAAAAATGGAAGTTGAATTTCACAATATTTCTAAAAGCATCTGCATTAGATGAGAAGAAGACAGCCGATTAGTCTCACTTTTGCTTCACCACATGGGTCCCAATGGCATACCTATATTTCTATCTTTTGGATTAGAAATCGATCCAAGTCAAATATGTGGATCTGATAGAAAAGTTTGATAGTCACTTTTCTCCCAAAAAGAATATAACGATGGAGAGACACAAAGAACAATGATAAACCTCCATACATTTTTTTGTTGTAATTTTTTTTGTGTGTATTGAGATGAAAAATATTTTCAAATATACATTTCGAATTTCTTAACAATTATTTCTTAAGATTTTCTATTGTAGCAAGCCTAGGAAAAAAGATATTCCACTTTAAAGTTTTACAGATTTTCTATATCTTGTCAAACTCTGTGGGTAGTTAATGTTATTTTGTCCCATTTATATTGGCGTGAGGCAAAGTTACGACCCACAAATAAAAGTAAAAAAATATTTTTTACACGCATTTTAAACATCGAGTACTTATTTATTTCATTAATCTACATAATAGTAATATCATGTGCAATGAAATAAAAAGGAAGGAGGGGACAACTATATATTATTGTTTGCACAATAGCGCTTTCGGGCGACAGAAGCAAATTGTTATTCCTTAATTAATTAATCAGTGATTATTTTTCTGTTCTCACTTCTCTGCACTATTTTTTTACATTAATTTTCTGATAAAGATAATGCAAAAGCCAGTCAAGCATATATTTTAAAAATGGCAACATTGAAACGACATAACGCCTCTCCAATAAAATTAAGGCAAATATCAATAGAGTTTTACGAATAATGTGTTTTCTTAATTCAGGCTTAGGTACGCCGTGAGCTAGGCACCAAAATTACTTTGAAAATTAATTATTAATATTTTTATAAATGAAATTTATAGACGCTTACGAATTGCATTAACAATGATTTTACCAATGTTCTTTTTACACATAAACAGAGTGAAAATCAGTCAATAAAAAATTTCCTTATGGATCTGAAGAATTTGTCCAAATCTTGTAGTTTCAAGGAAAATGACAATATGGTCAAAGATATATTCATCTGTAATCTTCACAACAAGTACAATTTTATAAAGGAAAGATTACTAGAAGAAGGAGACATAACATTAGAAAAAACGACTGAAATTGCCTATAATTTAGAAATAAGTAGAAAAAATCTTGCAGAGCTGGAATCAAGTCAAGTGTTACATGTCAAGTCAACAAATAAACCAAAGAAGAATTACAAAAAGAACTATTCAAGTCAATACAGTCAAAAGAAGAACTGTCCAAAATGTGGTCAAATCCATCATCATAATGTCCGGCAGAAGGTCAAAAGTGCTTGAATTGTGGTAAACTAAATCATTATTCAAAAATGTGCCGATCCCAAAAGTCAGTAAGTCATGTCAAAGTCATAAATAATATTGAACAAAATAATTCAAATAAATTTATTGTAGGTCAAATGTCCAATAATGATAATGTGGATAAATGGGAAATTAAAATTGCTATTAATCATAAAATATTGTAGCTCAAATAGATACAGGTTGTCCAATTAATATTATGTCAAAGGAAACATATTCAAATGTTTTAAGATTACCTATGTCCAAAATAAGACAGTCAAGTGCTGAACTTATGTCATTTTGTGGTACAAAAATACCAGTAATAGGCAGAGCTATAATTTTTTGTGAAATCAAACCTGGTCAAAAACAAAATATTGAATTTGTTATAACTTCATTATATCAATGACAATATTAGGTCTTAAAACATGTGAGAAATTTAATATAGTTCAAAAATGTTATACAGTCAATATAAGTAATAATTGTATTTCAAATAATTGTAATGGAAGCATTCTAGATAAATATCAAGAGGTATTTGAAGGCATTGGTCTTTTACCTGGAGAATACAATATTAATATAAAACAAAATGTAGAGGGCCATATAGACCCACCAAGAAAATTACCTTTTAAATTGAAGACAGATTTAAAATTGAATTAGACTCAATGGTTAAAAATGGTATAATACAGAAAGTCAATGAACCATGTAAATTTATAAGTTCTATTGTCTGTGTAGAGAAACCAAATAAAGGTTTAAGGATTTGTCTAGATCCAAGATACATTAATCAATATATTATTAGGTCAAAATTAAATATTCCAACACTAGAATCATTGACATCAGAATTAAGTGGATCTCAATTCTTTTCTGTATTTGATGCTAGTTCAGGATTTTGGTCTCTAAAACTTAATAAAGAGAGCTCTAAGTTAACTGCTTTTAATACAGAATATGGAATTTATTCTTTTCTTAGAATGCCATTTGGAATATCCACAGCAGCGGAACAATTCCAACATGCTCTTCAAAGTCTATTATATGGCATACCAAACTTAGTTATACAGGGTATCTCAAGACTGCTACCGAAAACGAAGCCGGGTGGTAGTTTTAATGGCTACAAACACAATGCAACTAAAAATTTCGCATAGAAACGCGACAATTATTTTTTATGATTTTTTAAATATCGTCAATGTTGGGTGGTAAATCCATAGTTTTTGCTAAAATAATAATTTAAACTCATTTATACCTTAGAGTATTTATAAATAAAAGGATATACACTATTATTTTAGGAAAAAATGTATTTACCACCCAAATATGGCCATAGGAAAAAAATAACAAAAAAAAATTGTCGCTTTTTTTGCAACTTTTTCTGTTGCATTGTGTCTGAAGTCGCTTAAACTATCACCCGGCTTCGTTTTCGGTAGCAGTCTTGATATACCCGGTATATATTGATGATATTCTAATATATGCCAAGTCACAAGAACAGCATGACACAATTTAGTACAATTTTTAGAGAGAGCTAAAGAAATAGGTCTAAAATTAAATAAAAATAAAACACTGTTTTGTCAAAAATCTGTTAAATTCATGGGTCAAATATTGAGTCAAGAAGGTATAAAACCACAAGAGTCAAAAATTAAGGCAATAGATAATATGTTACCACCAACATCTGTAAAAGAACTTCAAAGGTTCTTAGGTCTTGTCAATTATCTTGGAAAATATATACCAAATCTTAGTCTAGAAACTACTAATCTTAGGTTATTACTTAATTAAAATGTTCCATGGAGTTGGAATTCAAATCATCAAAATGAGTTTGAAAATTTAAAAAAGCTGATTAGCTCAGCACCAGTCTTGACTTACTATGATAATAATAAAGAACTTACCTTATCTGTGGATGCATCACAAAGTTCCTTAGGAGCAGTCATTTTGCATGATAAAAATCCAATAGCTTATGCTTCTAAAAGCATGAATGACTCTCAGTAAAGATATAGTCAAATTGAAAAAGAACTCTTAGCAATTGTCTTTGGTTGTACCTAATTTCATCATTATGTTTACGGTCAGACAGTTAAAGTAGAAACTGATCATAAGCCTCTAGTTAGCATTTTCAAGAAAAATTTGTCTGATATTCCACAAAGATTGCAAAGAATGATGCTAAGATTGCAACAATATAGCTTATTAGTCATACATGTGCCAGGTAAACATATGTATATTGCTGATACCTTAAGTCGAGCTAAATTTAAACAAGACTATACTCATGATGAGACAGATGAAGTCTTAAAGAATCTTAATGATGATTTGAGAGTACATGCAAATTTTTTTGTGAATTCAATTCATGTAAGTCAAATAAATTAAGTCAATTAAGGTCTGAAACATCAAAAGATGTTACATTGCAAAAAATTGACAATTTAATTAACAATGGGTGGCCATGCAAAAAATCTATGTTACCCGATGATGTCAAACAATACTATAAATTTAAACATGAATTCCATGTTATAGATGGTATAGTCTTTAAGCTTAATAGCATTGTCATACCTATGTCTTTACGTCAGGAAATGTTACAAAATATGCACGAAGGTCATTTAGGCATAACAGGTACCAAAAATTTTGTCAGAGGTATCATATTTTGGCCTTATATGAACAGTGAAATAGAAAGTTATATAGAGAAGTGTCACATATGTCAAAAATATAGGAAAAATAATCCACCACAACCTTTAATGTCACATAAGATACCAGATCTACCATGGGAAAAAGTAGGTGCTGATATTTTTCAATTTGAGTCAAAAAATTATTTGTTAATTGTAGATTATTATTCAGAATATTTTGAAATAACTCCAATTAACTCTTATAATAGTCAAAATGTGATAACACAATTTAAAAATATTTTTAGTCGTCATGGCATACCATTAGAAGTTATGACTGACAATGGTCCGCCTTTTAATTCCAAAGAATTCAAAGATTTTTGTAGTTCATGGGATATTAAACATATCACATCAAGTCCTCATTATCCAAAAAGTAATGGACTTGCTGAACGTACTATAGGTACAGTGAAAAACATATTTAGAAAATGTAAAGAGTCTGGGTCAGATATATATCTAGGCATACTAATGTTCAGAAATACACCAAAAGCAGAAGGCATTGCCTCACCTGCTCAAATGCTAATGTCACGAAATCTTAGATGCATGATACCGGCATCCTCATCAAATTTAAATCCATCTATAGAAATTCATAAAAATGTCAGAAGTAAATTTATAAAAAAGCAAGGAAAAGTTAAATTCTATTATGACAAGAAAGCTAAGTTTTTACCTGAAGTCAAGGTAGGAGAAAATATATTATTTAAGCATGACCCTAAGTCTAATTGGGTTCCTGCAACAGTCCTTAAAGAAATCATTCCAAAAAGGAGCTATCAGGTTAAAACACCTGAAGGTGTTATCTATCAAAGAAATAGAGAACATTTGTTAAAGTCAAATAGGTCAACTCCTGTAAATGTCTCAGACACAGAGAAACAAAATCAACAAAGTCAAGTTGATCAATATCATAATAGACCACAAAGAACAAGAGTTCAACCAAAATGGTTAAATGATTATAAAATTAACAAAATAAATAAAATGTCAACAAAATAGATATTATTGTATTGTATAAAATAAGAAACAACAAATTTATATGTATATGTATTGTATAAAACAGTAAGAATTTTTTGTTATTATATAATTAATATAAGTTGTCTTTAATATCTTAAGTTGTATTCATATCTATCTTTAGAATTTTCTTTATATAAAAAAAAGGGACATGTGATGAATATTACTTTGTCTATGTCAATATCTATGGTCTAATGACACATCAAAGTGTCACATTGTCTGTCAAGGTCTAGAAAGTAGAAATGTCGATTGTCGAATGTATCACTGTTCAAATAAATAATACAAAAAGGTTTGTGTTATTTCTATAAGACCAAACATCACACAGAAGTATTTTTAATTGTTGTTTTTTATTTTGTCTTCTAATAATAAAGATACAATTTGCAAGATTAGTATTATATATGTAATAATATAACCTTCTTTTTTGCTAAAAATGTATATATACTTTAGTACATACATACATACATAAACTCACGCCTTTTTCCCAGAAGGGGTAGGCAGAGGTGCCAGGACACCCACATTTCGCCTTGTATGTTCCGTCCCACGATGTGATAGGTGGCGAGCCTATCGCCATATCGGGCACAAATTCCTGACTCTGGGCTGATAATGAATAGAAAAATCCAATATCACTTTGCCCAACCCGGGATTCGAACCCGAGACCTCAGCTTTGTTACCGTACCTTAGTACAACTACGCCACCGAGGCAGTATATACTTTAGTGTCACATAAAATATATACACACATAAATAATTAATTGATTAACCAAAATTAAATTACTTTTCCTCTATTTTACTAATAAACTACTCCAAAACACAGCATATACGAGTCTATCGCTGTCCTTTTCATTCTCAAGAATAAATAGCATGCGCACCCTCTTTCTTTATGAGCGGACTTCGAACAGCTTCTATGCTGTGTCCTCTTCTATCGCATGGGATGGTCACTCGGAGCAATATTTCTAAATTCGACAACCGCAATTCGGGACTGATTTTTCGCAGGCAACCCTATACCACCATGTTCGTAATGAAATGATCTTTATTTTCATTTAATTTCCATTCAATAATCAGATCGGTGCAAAATGCTAGTAGCGATTTACCTGTTTATACCTGGCAACCTGAGGGTTGTGACCGGAAAAAAATAGGCAACCTAACGTTTGCATATTATATGGGCTTCATACTTTCGATTGGTATAGAATTGGTTTAATAATCAAACAGGTGAAATGTTCAAATTTTTTTTTTTTTAATTATTAATTAATCGTATTCTGGACTGAAATTTGCTAGGCAACCCCTATACAATATATTTATTGACATATTAAATTGAATATAAAATACGTTTCATCAAATAAACATCTCGGTGAAGGTCGATGTATGGCGGGATCTTAGACTATTAAATTCTAGACTATAATAGCGAGAAAAATTGTGTGTGTTGTCGATAAAATGTAAACGTATAAGAGATTTTTTATAGGAAGGTAGGTTTGATTTTGAGTGATTGTGCAACTTAATACGGCTAGCGCTATTTAGCGGGAGATAGCGAAACTAAAGTAAATAGATAATTTCGAAAAATATATGTCATACGCTCGAATACTGGAACGCAACTTAAATATAAGTTGCGCTTAACTACGTTAATCCCGCTTAAATGTACTGCCTAAGTGGGCCGTGCGCTGTTAAGAGCTTAATTGAATAAACTAAACTTATTTGAATGGCGTTCCAGTATTCAGGCGTCAGTTTCAAAAATACCTTTGACCTTGTAACTGTCGATCCCATATTTTGGCAAGGTCAAATACGTCTCAAATCTTAATCAAATGTACGACGATGAAATTTTCAAAGGCAAAGGTATTGGCAAAGCTAGTTTGTGCAACTCAGCATAAAATATGCACTACAATTACAACAGAAATTATGTGTATTGTCGATAATATGTAAACGAATAAGATTTTTTATATGAAGGTGGGTTTGATTTTATGTGATAGTGAAAGTATTATGACAGTAGCGACATCTAGTGGGAAATAGCTAAACTAAAGTACATGATGTGAAAATAAAATATGTACACTTTAATACAAATTACAAACATCTGTTTATTCTTCATCACTATTTCCCTCGATTATTAGTTTCATTGAAAATTCATAACATACAAAATAGGGATTGGAATATCTTAAATTGGCTAACGTATTAAATTATTTGCAATCCCAGAACAGCAAGTTTCAAATCCATAAATTATAATCCACTATCATAAATATATTTTTAGCTCTTCAAAGAAGCCTATACAATTTCATACTTGAATTGAAGTAAGTCATTTAAACGATCGGGTATACTAACTTGTTATCCTTGTCAGGTTCCTTAGTATTCGCGTCGCTCGTGTCTACATCAGCGTCGGGAGCAGTGGGCTCATCTGTGGAACCCTCCCTCCTTGAATCTCCTGCAAAACAAACCATATGTGAGTATATGGTAGCGCCATCTATCGGCAGAGCTGCAAAAGCATGTAAACAGCTGACGAATTTACAGCGCCAACTTACGGATAGCGTACGAATTAAAGTTTCTTCTATTCGACGCAAGGTGGCGTTTCTATTATTTCTGCGATGTCTATTTTTTAAAGGTTTTCATGTGTTGTTCCTATGGTGGTTATAAAATGTAATTATGCGAAAAAATAAACGTCATCAGAGTAAATATCAGACAACACATTAACATAAAAATACATAATAAGTCAGTATTAAATAAGTGTTTCAACAATAAAAAACTATTGAATGAAACACGCATAGCCAGTAAAAAACACTTTTTCTTACAATGAACTGAGATTCCTTGCAATTTATTCCCGAAATCAGTGCAACATAATTCGTCCGCAGTTAGTTATGAATCGGCTTTGAATCGAAAGGCTGCTAAGATCGGGGATCTTACGGAAAGAAAAGTCTATGATGACTTGTCACTTGTGAAACCAAAAAGCCTCTTTAGTTTCTGATGTCACATGACGACTGACGTTCAAACTTACTGTAGTGTGTATGTATTTATTAATTAAAGTCTATTTTCAGCAATATCTAATTGCAATATTGATAATAGAGTATGAATTAAGAGATTTGTTACAAACAGCGCCACATCGCCGCGCCGCGCGCCTGTCGGGCTCAGTTCAATGTTACACGCGGTGGCAGATAAGTGTTATCACAATAATATCCCGAGCGCTGACACCATGCGGAAACGCGCTTCCAACGTCCACCACATTCAAACATTGTTATGAGGAATTACGAAATATAATCCTCTTTAGTACATATTATCAACTATCAACCAAGAGTGGCAAAGATGTAGAATCGTAATATGTGAACTTTTGGTTTGGTTGGAAAAACAAAAGGTTGAAAAACATATGTAATTTTCTACAACAATATCTATACTCGGAAATCGAATTCGAGATCAAAAATGTAAACAAACAAATGTCATTGTAAAAGTGACATTTCAGGGTTATGAAACATTTTCTCAAAAACATATTGGGTATAATTTGATTAGTGAATAGATTCAAATGTTGCGAGTACTATGTTTTATTTATTTATATTTATTTTTGAATTTTGAACATTTTTAATTTTTTATTATGCCTTTCGACGTGACCCTTGACTTGGGCCCAACCAAATTCTAATGGGTTTAACTCACAGTGATTTTCAAAGACCATAGTGCGTTTGGCTAGGAGCACGAGCGCCAGAAATCTCAGGAACAAAATAAACAAGAACTTAACAGAAAATGTGAAACCAGCTTCACGGTGTTTTAACTTTATCACATGATGCACATTTATTAAGTTAAGCAACTAAATGAACTAAAGGGAGGTGTCGCGGGCGTCAAAGCGACGTATTTGTAGTTAAGGAGACGAAATTAAAAAAAAAGTTTTATTTCGGTGGCCTAAGGTTACAAATTTCTGCATAATACCTGTAGCATAAAATATTTTCATACCATTTTTTTCACTTACTTAAAAAAGAAGTTGAAATTGTAGTTTATGTAAATATTATAACAAATATTTTTTATTTCGCTTTGTTTTATACTTATTTAACGAACGAGAATAATTCCAACCTGTTTTTTTACCGGTTGTGAACAAACTACCATGACAAATTATTTTATTGTAGTGGTAGCACTTTTGTTTACATTTTTGATCTCGGATTCCATTTCCGAGTATAATCCTAAAAGCTCATAATACTATTCACCAGCATTAAATTAAGTGTTGAAAATGAAACGAGGCTGTAATAATTAAAATTTCGTGTTGTACAACCATAATTTTAAATCAGATAATTAAAAAAAAAACATCAGCCTTCATTATTCTTCAGTGGAAAACTGAAAGACCTGCCGCGCCTGATAGTAATCACACCAAGCATTGAACCTCGCCGTGTCTCCGGGAATATCTAACTTATCTTTAAGCAGCAACGAAATCGATCAGACAGTTGCATTTATAGGAGTTGGAAATGCTAAGCAGTGCAATCAAAGGTTGACACAGTACAACCCAGTACAGTATTCCAACATGTGTTAGATCCAGTTATATCCAAGACACTGCAACGGATCGGAGTCGATGCAAATTAATACCCGCAATTAGAGATGAGCTCATCGCCGCGTCACCCGCCATGCCATAGTGGCACAGCAAAGCGGTTAGCAGTGCGTCAACTCGCTACTAATTAACACTACTATATTTTTGGTGTTGTTAGGATTATCGTGTAAATCCACTACTAAAGTACTGAGTAGGCTAGGTTTAAAATAACAAAAAATGTCTAATATCAGCTTTTAGGCTGTAAGTAATAAAGTTCTAGGATTAAACTTCACAACGAACATTATAGTTATGTGTGTTTTCGGTTTGAGAAATGTATTGTTGCAAAAATATGAATTTGTACCCGACTTCACGATATGCGCATCAACTATAAAATCTTTGACAATAAGCTTAAGACACAAATAGTCTTTAGCTGATATGCGAGAATTCTCATAGAATTCCACTTTTGATCTGACACTTGAATAGTGCTTTAGCGGTCCATTAATTTACGTTGTGCAAAAAATATAACCGATCGGTTACTCCAATAATAAATGTATTATCGCATTTATAACATTAAGTACGATAACTGTAGACCGTATTAAATTAATGTGACAAGGAAATAGCAAAGTATCCCCTCAAGGCTGCGTCGTTTTTGTGTTATGACGTCACTCCTCACAAAAACTTTGATATAAATGCAAACAGTGTTACTGTACGTGGAAGTACTGCTGATTGTGCGAAAGTTTGAATGTTATTCAATCGTCACGCAACGGTCGGATTTGAATGGGTGACATTTTATTATTACGCCTCCATTTATTAAGATCGTCGTGTGGTTGTGAAAGAATGACATTTGATATACGGATCACATATTTGTCCTCTTTATGTTTATATACATTTCCAATTTTGTACCGATTTGAAAAAAAATATCAATTAAGACGAGAAACGAATTTTAAAACCTATTTTCCCGCATAATCCATAATACTAATAATAACATATCCCGTAATAATAATAAAAACAATATTTATTGCATTGCTGCACACATACAACTTCAATCAAAGATATCAGACCATTAGATAAAATTAGGTTCAGTGATGGACAGATATCAAATACCTTTGACATGCTGTCAAAAAGCTTTCACATAAAGGGTGACCCAAAATTAACGCAAGATTTGAATTAAATAGAAAACACAGTTTTTAGTCTTTTGATTGTAATTTTTTTATTGATTCATAAAGTACATAGGATAGGGTTATTTATGGAATAACACATCGGGCAAATGGCCTCCGCGGCTTTGCATACACATACGCACTCGTTTGTCGAAATTTTCCATGACCGTTCTGCATAAATGTGGCTGAATTTCGTTGATGCAACGTTGAATCTCCTCCTTTAATGCACGCGTAGTTGTGGGCTTGTTGACGTAGACCTGTGATTTTAGATATCCCCATAAAAAGAAATCTAATGGTGTTAAATCACACGATCTAGGGGGCCAATTCTGATCACCGAAACGAGAGAGTACACGACCTGGAAATGTCTCATGCAATAATTGAAGTGTTTCACGGGCTGTATGGCATGTGGCACCGTCTTGTTGAAACCACATATTAGCCACATCAATATCATCCAATTTCGGCAAAAAGAACCGTGTTATCATATCGCGATATCGAGCAGAAGTAACAGTCACTGCTTGACCAGCCTCATTTTCAAAAAAGTATGGTCCAATTATGCCTCCAGCCCAAAATGCACACCAAACTGTGACACGTTGTGGATGCATTTGTTTTTCGACAATCACATGTGGATTTTCAGAACCCCAAAAGCGGCAATTTTGGCGATTAACAAAGCCATCAAGGTGAAAATGTGCTTCGTCGCTTAGGATGAGTTTGCTCGAAAAATCAGCATTCATTTGTTGTTGCTCAATAATCCATTCAACAAACTCTCTTCGCTGTGCATGGTCATTGGGCTTCAGTAGTTGTGTTAATTGAATTTTGTAAGCATGGAGACACAGATCTTTAGTGAGTATACGCTGTAGAGAGCTTCTTGAAATTTGCAATTCTTGTCCACGACGCCGAATTGAGGTTCCTGGATTGTCACCGACACTCGCACGCACTGCCTCTATATTGACATTTGAACGGCTTGTTTTGGACGACCAGTGTGTTTGGCGTCTCCCACGGATCCTGTCTCTCGGAATTTTTCAATTAATCGCTTCACAGTTGACGAAGTTAAAACACTATTCCGACCATATTTTGTATGAAATTTTCGAACTACGGCCGCCAAGCATTCATTATTTTTGAAATATTGCTCAACAATGAAGACACGTTGTTCTATTGCGTAACGCTCCATTTTTACTAACCCTAAACTGTCAACTGTCGATTTATTTGTTTTTAGGGTTGGCAAGACTGTACTGCATAAATGGCGGCAAATTCAAATCTTGCGTTAATTTTGGGACACCCTTTATAAAGGTATCTTTTAAAAAAATCATAATCAAACTAGCAAATAAATCACATAACGTTAAAACAACTGAAGTATTTAATTCAAATACGATGGCGGGCAAGTTGTTTTATTTGACTTGCACTACTGCATGCATATTTCAACTGTGACGAGTCTTAAGTTGCAGTATTCATTGAACTTAGCTCATGTTGTTGCGCATGAATGTGTTCTAATATAAAAAAACAAACATGTTTAGTTGTTACCGAGAACTTTGTATTCAATGACGCAGCTTCGAGTCTCTGAAGAGAATTTACAAAGCTTTTGAGGCATAAATTGTCTTTAGTTTAGTGATGAGAAACCGCCTATGAAATTAGAGGCAGTGGTTTCGCCTTCTAAGACAAAATATAGTGGGACCTAGAAAAAATTGCTTCAGGGCTGTAGGTACTTTTATGAGAGCCAAAAAAATCTAGTATTTTTTTGTTAATCAAGGCATAACATTTGTATGTGAAGTTTATTTATTTATTTTGGGATGGCATATCTAATGCCCGGTTAAAAAAATATAAAGTTGATTTAGCTAAACTGTTTTTTCATAATCATAAACAACATTACCAATGATTCACCATCCAATGGTTTCCAGAGGAAATTATTCAGATGCTTGACATTCATACAAACAAAGAAACATAAATACGTGAGAAAAATATTATTGGAAAAACCTGCATCAATGATGATTCTATTATAACTAATCATTTTTCATTTTCATTTCATTTCATTTCATTTCACTTCCGACCAAAGCAACCAGCAGTACAAGGACGACGGTAATTACTAACCATTCGGCATCACGTGTAATTTGCCAGCACCACAAAAAGAAATAAAAAATCAGTTTTGTCCGTGTAGACATCGAACCTGCCGCAACTCATTTCACTCTAGATTGTCCCTAACTGCGCCACAGAAGCTGTCAATAGACATTACTAATAGTAGACTCCACCTTTCCTTCTAATCCCAGTGAAATTCAAACTAGTCTCGAGCGATTTGCAGCTAGGAACGCGATAGTTCTGTATTAAGGTCACTCGCCAACGCGCGGGTCATCGTTCATACTTTTATAATAAATTCAAAATAAACTCGACCCACATTCCTTTATTTATTTCATTTTTATACTATTGTTCCGACCAGGATTTACTCGGAAATATTCTTCTTTACTTTTTCTATTGATCTTTAGTAGTAAAAGAACTTTGCTGTAGCTCTTTAAAGCAATATTACAAATGAGTTTACTCGATTGGGGTACAAAAAAAATCATAGAAAACTGACCCTAAGCAATAGATTTTCATTTGCTTTATGGTGTCAAAATAAATAAATACACCCAACAGTCACATACAAGGACCTGACCCCACACTAAGATCGAGTCTTGTGTCGTGGGTATCTGGAACTACGAGAGACTTTTCCCTCTCACAAACACCCAGATAGGAAACCAACTGCGCCACGGACGCTGACACATCATAGTAAATAGTGACATATTGTACATAGCAATATTCCGGGATCAGACTATGTATCCATTCCTTAGCAGGTCATAATTATAAGCCACAGATAAAATAAACAAATTTCCATATGAATTATGTTTTTAATATTTTAATTTATGCCAGTGTTTAAAACATTAACATTTGACACAAATCTATTCAGTCACGAATATTTTTATCAAGAGTTTTTTGTCCACAGGTTGGCAACCCCTAACTGGGGTAATGAGACAAGTGATAATTGAAACGAAGGATAGGGTTCACACCATAATCAGTATGCAAATCTTAGTAAGGTAAGCTTCGATCAAATATACACTAGATACAACATGAGCGCTTAGAAAATGGCACCAAAAAAGAGTGCTTTAAGCACTCATTTGCCTTCAGTCACGCACCAACCGTTGCTTCTAAAACGTCGCAGAACTTTAGACAATATTATGTGAAAAGCTACTCTAAGCTCCAGGAATAAGGTGGAATTTGTGTTAATATATTTGAAATATGTGATCTTTTTGTTTACTTTTTTTCATGTCATGCATCGGTGCCACTTTTTAACAGAACTTTTACAGGGAACTGTGTATCTAGTGTATATTTGATCGAAGAAGGTAAGTAACACAAAAGTATGTTTAGAATTGATCTGTAAAATTTTGTTTACTAACGAATAATCACATGAATTTTCAATACTTAATTCGTTTTGTACTGCTATTAAACCTTCCCTTACCGACATTTCCATTCACAAAAACATCCTAAAGAATCACAAATTCATACATTTATAACATATGTTTCAACACATCCCACCCACTTATAAACGAAACATCTAACTCCTTCTAATTATAGCCTCAATTCTTCAGAATTAGTCCCCCCCCCCCTCTTAAGCCAGCCCCCTCCCCCTTCCACAATGAGTCGTGAGTCGCCGGAAGAGCGGGTGTGCCCTCGAGTGAGTCACGCGACAGAAACGGCTCGCGCGCATTGTCGCCATTCGATTCCCGGTCGGGGCTATTTTTGGACGATATATTTAAGTGTCGCTCGTTCGGTGGTGGGGCTTTCAACGCGTTTCGATTTGAAATATAGTCTTCGATGATGGTTTGGTGGTTATAACCAAGGCGAGATTTTGGGTATGGGATGGTCTTGATTCGATTCCAGCCTAATTGGCGTGAAGCAGACTGTGAAATAAGGAGCTTCGATTCTGAAATGTACGATGTATAAATATTTTGCAATCAAGAAAAAAGCATTGTTTCCAACTAAGTACATATTGCTGTTCAAAAAAATCCTTAGAATTAAAGATATACAGTTGCAAATTTTACGTAATTCTATATTGGGAGTCGGGTATGTTTGTTCGAAGGTGGTCTTTCATATATCTCAGGATGGCGAGCGCAGTAAAATGCCAAGCAGTGATTTTTAAGTCATGGTGCTGTTTAATTTTGCTACCGTCCATGAGCGATCGTATCACTTACAATCAGGCGAATGGAATATCGCCATTCATAGCAATAAAAAAAGAAAGGATTCAGTTTCGGAAATTGCCACTATGACATCAAAATTAAACTTATAACCAAATTGGCCATCAATAAACGTAGAAAGTGTATAACCAGGGAAAGTATAAGAAAATTATTCAAAATATGAGTCACAAAGTGTGCAGTGATGACGAACAGACATAAAACTGTGCCTTACAAACATGTCTTACTGTGTTTTATAGTTTTATTACCATTATCGCGATGTGCATCGACAGAAATGCAAGGATAATGCCTGCGCTATATATAGGCTAGGCAACAGAGGTTATATGGGTTAATGAGAAACTGACTTAATAATGGACATTCACACACGTAATGCCGAGTCTTGACCCCGCACTAAGAGACATGTCTTGTATCATGGGTATCAAAATTCTCGGGCGGGAATCGAACCTGCAGCTCATTCCAGAGCCGTCTTTGAACCAACTACACCACGGAGGCTGTCAAATTATACAAACCTTAGATCTGCCCACGAATCCGAGTGAAAGAAGACAAGTGAGGACAGATTGTCCTACGGGATTTCAAATTTTCAAAATAAATTTACTAGAATTCGGGGTTGTGTGTCTTTCGCTTATGTTATATGAACTGTGGAATGTAATAGGATACTAATGGTTGATGACTTTCTGATATTTCTTAGCATAAATAAATAAATACAACCAACAGTCACATACGTAGTCCTGACCCCACACTAACATCTATCAAGTTATGTGTATCAGAAACTACGAGAGACTTTTCGGTCTCACAAACACCCAAACCGGAGGCAAATACTTGTGCCATTAATTAAATTGTAACATTTTATCGATGCGGGAATCGAACCCGCAGCCTCTCTCTTTTAGCCGACGTCTAACCAACTGCGCCAAGGAAGCTATCCGTAAATGATCTATTTTGAAATTCGAACTCACATAACCACAAAAAGTCCAGCATTCGGTAAATTAATATTCGAACTCGCATGACGTCATGTAGTCAGCTCCATTAGTTAACAAAAACCCAGTTTACAGACCAACACAGGATGATATACAGTAGGTGCAGTGTACACAGTCGGCACACTGACCGAGGCAGGAATGCGGGCGTGCGCAGGGCATCACTAATGCGGATCGCAGAAGGCGGCCAATGGCGGCGTGAACGAGGATATATAGCATACTGGATGGTACTGTATGATACTTAGAGACAGATGGACATAGTTAGGTTTACATTAAAAAAAAAGTGCAATTAAAATTAGTCTTATTTTGTTGTTGTCTAAATTCTACTGACGAGTGACGAAATTAACCACAAATAAAATGTTAAAAACTATGTTTTTGACGCATGGTTTGTGATATGTTTTCATAATGTAAACAAAAAACATTTATGATCGTTATTTATTAGTATGTCCTCGTAATATATTAACATGTCCAATATACAATACAATGTGAAAAGAGAAAAACTATATGTAATATTTTGACACAAGTCGAAATAATACATATGAATGTCAAATGAAAGCTGTTAAGATCGCGTTCCCATACCTAGAGGGTAGCTGAAAGGGGTAAGCCGATGTCACTTCGTTATGGACGTATCACGCAAAAATGATATCAATTGTTACATTATGAGTCGTATCCGTCGATAAGGAACGGCCTAGTGGGCAGCGTGCCATAGTAATTTATACAAGGAATTCATGTATCTTCATTAGGCACAGTCATGGTATTCTATGGAAATATAGACAATTTTAGTATAGGTTTAAATATATTTTTGACATCGGTAAAATGCCTTTTTTCTATGGGATATATTTTCCCTTACATAGCGATACACTTTACATAAATTTAAAGGATTTTTAATAATGTCATGTTAAAATTGTAATTCAATTTAAAATAACTACGTATCTCTCTTTCTTTACCCCATTTTGTAATTTCTCTATATCCACGGCGCAGCGCGGACCTAATCGCGTGATTTGTTACAAGACTTACAAGCCATTGTCACGACAACTATTTGAATTTGGAATGTGATCGAACGGTTAGTGTGACGTCACGTTGGACCCAAATCGTCATTAGTCGGAATTAATTCCGAGAGATTTTAACTTAAGAATATTTATGTGGAAAGTTTATTATTTTTTCTTCATTCTATGTTAGTGTGGGGTCGACGCAAGATTCTTTGTAACGCGCGTTGTTGAATTTATGACGTCAGTCCGTCTGAAAACGTATGCAATCCTTTAAAAACAGAAATATCCTTTTCTTGACTTACAGCCAAAAATGATATCGAAAATTAAGTTATTTCGCGAAAGTAGGAAATAGAAAGGAACTACGACAGACTATTCAGTCCCACAAACTCCTGTGTTCACACAAATATTTGTTTCGGTGCGGGTATCGAACCCGCGACCTTTCGTTTAACAGCCTGCGTCTCAACCGCCTGCTTGAATGCTTTTAGGATTGATGCATGTTTTTCTTTTTATAGTAATTTTAAAAATAACACTATGGAAATGAAATTCCAAAATTCTCTCGGGAATACCCAAATATATTTTTTCCCAGAAACGTTCCTTTTTAGTGTCTTTTGGTACAAGTACTCTGATTTAATACTTTTCCACCATGCAATAATCACTTAGCGAAATAATAAACCTGACTTTATCCTGTTTGTTGGAGATATTTTCCTCGAATGATTTAATCTGCGACCGTGAATATTTATTAGAATAAAATTGTCGATTTTAATGATCAATGAAATATTATTGAAGTCCTCGGCACATCACTGTTCTAAAGGTCGGGTGTATCAGCTGTGAACTGAGAGGTCATGGATTCGATTACCAGATCAAGCAATCCACTTTATTCATGTTTTTCTGTATGAAATCATCACAGTTAGGATACCTGAGAGGGGATTTCAAACTAAGCATTGCGATAGGATCGATTAGCTAAACAGATTAATTTGTGATCACTAATTCCTCTGTTCAACCCTCTAAGAATACAAGCCTATAAAAACTCTGAATGGCTATTCAATACCGTTTGAACCTTCGTAATGCGACCACACCTAACAACTGAAGAACGCATCATTCAACCTGTACTGTCTCCAGCGGTCACGGAACGCGAATGGTACAGTCAGCGACATAAGTCGTTGAACACTTCACATTTTTTGATAAGCTTTTTATGAATTAAAATTTGTACGTACTACTCTGTAGTCGTAAAATATAACCAAGTAAAGTCATGCCGAGATGTGCCATACGATATTGAAAATAATTATTATTTTGGATGATAAGACAATTCCAAATCTCGTGAATGTGTAGCGACTTATGTCGCTGACTGTACATTATACCCGTAATGGTTATTAAAAGTTGTTGAGCGATACCTACTCGATACAATGACGGTATTGTGTGACATTTATAAACATTATTTATAAAGTTACGCATCGGATAATGTTATAAGGGTTATGAGCTCTCTAGTTCATAATTTCGTCTCCTTCTTCGGTAAGGAAATAAATTAACAAAAATATATTTCCAACCACTGACGTAAAATATATGGACGGGGCGGAGAGAGGGAAAAGTGTTGTCACGAAAGTGGTCTGCAGCACCAGTGTAGCGGTTGTGACGTCACAGCGCACTGGTCTTTAAGTCGTCATAAAAATACCCAATTGTATCGTGCGTGGGTGCAATAAACATGATCGAAAATTCACAAAAAATAAAGATAACATTTCTTATCACCATCCATCATCCATCAGCCAAAGGAAGTCCACTGCTGAACATAGGCCTCCCCCAATGATTTCCACAGAGACCTGTTGGAGGCAGCCTGCATCCAGCGACGTCCCGCGACCTTTACCAGGTCGTCGGACCATCTTGTGGGTGGACGTCCTACGCTGCGCTTTCCGCTACGCGGCCTCCATTCGAGCACTTTCCGACCCCATCGGTCATCAGATCTCCGCGCTATGTGCCCTGCCCATTGCCACTTCAACTTGCTAATCAGGTGGGCTATGTCGGTTATTTTAGTTCTCCTACGGATCTCCTCATTTCTGATTCGATCTCGTAGGGAAACCCCGAGCATAGCCCTCTCCATAGCTCGTTGAGTGACTTTGAGCTTCCTAATAAGGCCCATAGTGAGAGGCCACGTCTCGGTGCCGTAAGTCATCACTGGCAACACACAACTATCGAAGACTTTCGATTTAAGGCACTGAGTATTTTGGACGAGAAGACGTCGCGTAGTTTCCCGAACGCTGCCCAACCGAGTTGGATTCGACGATTGACCTCTCTCTCGAAGTTGGACCTGCCTAACCGGACCACTTGTCCTAAATAGACATATTCGTCAACAACTTCAAGAGTCGAGCCCCCAACACCGATGGGGGTGGGCACAACATGGACATTCGACATGATCTTCGTTTTGTCCATGTTCATTATAAGACCCACCTGTTGGGAGACTCGATTGAGGTCTTCGAGCATAGTGCTAAGGTCTTCCAGCGATTCTGCCAAGACTACAATATCGTCGGCAAACCGAAGGTGAGTGATATACTCGCCGTTAATGTTGATGCCGAATCCTTTCCATCGCAAGAGCTTGAAGGCGTTTTCCAGCGCGGCAGTGAACAGTTTCGGAGATATGACATCTCCCTGTCTCACGCCTCTCTGTAGTGGAATAGCCTTCGTACTCTGATCTTGTACTCGGACCGACATGGTGGCGTTGTTGTATTTACACTTCAACACTTCGATGTACCGATAGTCTATATGGCACCGCTGGAGAGACTGTAGCACAGCCCAAGTCTCGATCGAATCAAAGGCTTTCTCATAGTCCACAAACGCTAAACAAAGCGGCAAGTTATATTCCTCGGTTTTTTGTATAACCTGCCGTAGCGTATGAATATGGTCTATGGTACTAAAGCCTTTTCGGAAACCGGCTTGTTCGGGAGGCTGGAAGTCATCAAACCTGCGTTCGAGACGATTTGTGATGACCCTCGAAAACAACTTATAGACATGGCTCAGGAGCGAGATGGGCCTGTAATTCTTCAGCAAAGTGTTATTACCTTTTTTGAAGAACAGTACCACCACGCTCCTGCTCCATGCCTCTGGCGTTGAGCCCTCGAGGAGAACGGAATTGAAGAGCCTCTGAAGGACTTTCAGTATCGGCGTTCCGCCCGCTTTCAGAAGCTCTGAAGTTATTCCGTCCTCGCCCGGCGCCTTGTTGTTTTTAAGTTGCTTCAGGGCCATCTCAATCTCACACAGGCTGATGTCCGGGATATCATCGCTAAAGTGTCGGATCAACTCGGCTCTCGGGTCTTCGGCCGAGCTAACAGCAGGTTTGGCAACCGAGGTGTAAAGCTGTCCGTAGAACCTCTCGATCTCCCTTAATACCTCTGCCCTCGTCGATACTACGCGGCCGTCTTCCGTCTTCAGCCTAGACAACTGGCTTTGCCCAATAGACAAGTCTCTTGCAAACACTTTGGAGCCTCCGTTCCGCTCGATTGTCTCCTTAATGCTCACAGTATTGTGAGCACGGACATCGTGTCGCAAGGACTTCCAGATCTGTCTATTGAGCCGCCGATATGCTTCGGCGTCAACGGAAGACTGCAGCGCTAAAGATCGACGTTCGGCCATGAGGTCAAGAGTGTGGATCGAGAGTTTTTGTGGTCTATCTCTACGGCGAGGTCTAAAATACTTAGATCCCACCGTATGGACAGCTTCTACCAAACCGCTGTTTAGCTCGTCCACTGCAAGGTTTTCTCCTAGACAATCAAAGCGATTTGTCAGCTCGAGTTGAAAGCTCTCGGGGTTTATGATATGGGCGCGAGTTAGTTATAGTTATAGTTTTGGATATTCTTATCACCGGTAAGTAAAAATTATGTTACTTTAAGTCAATATAACATTTATTTTAGCATTATTGAAAATCAATTTCATGGCCGCCATCAAATCATTCGGCGTATGTATTCTGCACGACATAACTTTGTACTTTGTAGCGGCGCATATTTAGGAATGCCTAGACCTAAGCTTGATTTTAACACTTGATTTACATATTTTTAATTCGTAGCAAATTATACTACTAAAACTACCTATAATGCAAATTAAAATGTGTTCCATTTCATAAAATAGGCCTACTAAAACGTTACAAATTTTCAGATTTCCTGCCGATCCCGTGAGAAATGAGGTGTGGAATCGTATAATAAGAGAACAACGTTCTGAGCCATATTTTGTCTCAAATTAGGATTATTAATTGACAAAGTTTGGATTAAAATATTTGAAAAATTCAGCATCTCTCTCTTTCCGCTTTCCAGTCATCTCTATTATGGACCATACATCCCTTAACAACATATTAATGCTAAAAAATCATTTTCCTGATTTATGGATATAAATCAAAATTTATATAATTTAACGTTTAAATAACTACGAGGTAACAAAGTTACGTCGACGGTCGGATCGTTTATCACACTACGTAGTTACATGAAAATCTAACAGATGGTGCGATTTTTACAGGCGTCTTTTTGACGTACCCAATGTACTGAAGGGCCTATCCTTAGTTTTTAAATCAATGTTTCCAACTAATATTTTTCTAACTTTCATTGTATGGCGAGACGAGCATTACATTCGCAGGATGGTAAGCGATACGAAAGCTGATGGACAGTAGCAAAACCAAACAACACCATGAATTCCGAAGCAATGGTTGGCATTCTACTGCGCTGGCCAACCTAAGATATAAGATATTAAGTCTCTATGTGTCCAGTAGTTATTCTGGCTAAGCAAATAGCGAGTATGTAATGGTTAGCGAGTAGAGCAAAAGGATATTACATTTTTCTATTCATCACAATCTGGATTCAGTAATGTGGAGTCAGGAAAACACAAATTTCTAAAATTAGCACGCCTCCTTATTATCACATCGTATGACGGAACACACATAAGGTGGAACGTAGATGTTTTGGTAGCCAGCCTACCCATTCTGGTAAAAAGTCGTGTGTTTATGTGTGTACGTATTATAAATGTACTACAATGTATAACGCAGTACAAATGTATTTTAACACGACACTACAGTTTCACGCGCCTGTGTTGTTTAACGACTTGGTTTAATGCGCTACTAACTATTTTATGTCAACTACTCCTACAACAGCCCGTGGCATTCCAGCATCATATAAACCTGGATATTTTTACAGAATCCACCAAGGTTGCTGAAATGGTCGATGGAGGTTGGATCCAACTAGACAGTTTGGTAAGCCTTATTGTTTTTTATAGTAGTAAAATACATCTAATGGTAAGTAGGGATGTTCAGATCGGGGATTTACCGATGTAATATGGTTGTCTGTCACTGGTCGACTCAATTATGTAGGCCTGTACCCCAAGCAGGAACATTTTGAAGTATCGTATAGTAATAGTATCGTGACAACGATTACTATACTATTACTACTCCATATCGGTAGCATGAATCGTTTAACCATACTCTCGTGAACTCGATACTATTACGTTACGATAGTGACAGATAATCTAAGGTAATGAACGAATATTATTGAATGATTCGTGCGGAATTGTCATTCACTACGTGGGTAAATTAATTAATTATTATTATAGAATAACAAAAAAATATAAAACATGCATTGATGTCGCGTAGAAAGGTTATGGAAATAAATTAATAAGCAAATACATATTTATTGCTTTTATTCCGCAATATACAAAAATGACTCCAATTAATTTAGCATTTAGATTTCCGAACGTAGCAATTATTTTTGGTTAGTTGTCACATATTAGCGTTAGCGGTTTTCACTTTTAATCTAATGCAAATTAATAACTCTCATATTATATAGATTAATGATAAAGATACGTATATATGTTTTATAAAATCCCTCTACATTTTTACGGAGGAGAGCTTCATGAAAGTATTCTCTATATTTTTGCTCGTTAAGTTCCTCGGAAACTATTTTCACATATTCAATGCTCACACTTCTCTGCCCTAAGAGCTTGCTCGACTATACATTGAAATAAGCTTATGACATAAAATGATTAAGTAGGTACGCAAAACTAAAATCAAAGTTGCATGTAAATATTTTATTTATAAGTTTTTTACAGTTTTAGGTTAGGTATGTTTTTAACTACAATAAATTCCACTTTCTATATCCTCATACTTGTTCACAAGATTCCCAAGTTCGTTTCTCCGATTCCAAACAGTCCACAGTCTAAGAAATAATCTTCATATTTGAGTTAGGTATCACAATAATTGTAACTTCATATCGCAGCATTGAATTTCATATTATTAGCGAAATACGGAGTACACACAATAACACTACGGCATCGGGAGACACTAAGCATGACCGTAATTAACATATTTTTCCTTAATTCGATGTGTAGAAATGCAAAAATACACTCCCGATAATGTTCTCACGGTAAAAATGTAGGTGACAAAACAATCGTATTTCTCGATAGTAAATCGGCGATACTATACGTCAAAAATTATTCCTGCTACCACTTTTCATACATTTAACTATCGCTAGACTATACGATTACCATACTATAGTGTCGTAAACGTTTCCCGCTGCCATAATTTAGTTCCAAATACGCTCACAATGGCGCTGTTCAAATTCCCATACAAAATTTTACTATTACGTTTACTATACTATAGAGCCAAATGTTCCTGCTTGGGGCACTGATAGTATCCAGATAAATAGGATGGACCTTGGAATTATAAGAATAATATTTTATGGGTATAGTACTTTTCTACAATCAAGAGTTCGTTTGAGAGATTATTGGACTGAGTCCACCACATTTGGTATACTGCGAGTTAGCAAAGTTCACATACAACGAAATTATTTTAAAGATCTCCATGGTAGAGATAGTAGGATACATACAATGCTATAGTCATATTACGTATACTTTGGTATTCGCACATTTGTTTATGTCAATAAGGATCCCTTCAAAAACATCCTGTAAAAAAAATCCAAGTCTCGCAGCTCAGGTTTTCTACCGCAAAAAGTTGTGAGATGCATGTAATACCAAGTCGATTAATTTATTTAGTCCTTAAGGGACCTTCTATATAAAGTTATTACGTTAGTTATTACCATATCAATATTAAAAATTCTTTACGTTTTAAATAAATGGATCGACATGGCCATCGCATGAAAACATAATGTATCGTACAATTTATACGTAATGCTGCTGGCCAAGTCGATCTATTTATTTAAAACGTAAAGAATTTTTAATATTGATATGGTAATAACTAACGTAATAACTTTATATAGAAGGTCCCTTAAGGACTAAATAAATTAATCGACTTGGTATTACATGCATCTCACAACTTTTTGCGGTAGAAAACCTGAGCTGCGAGACTTGGATTTTTTTTACAGGATGTTTTTGAAGGGATCTCACGTCTTTTTGTAGAGTCCTACTTTTTTCCTTTTCGGTACTTCTTACTTCTAGAATATCACTAACGATTTTTCTTAAAGCCTCTGTCTTATGGATTTTTCTTATTTTTGTAGGTATCAATTTATCACAAATATAGCGGATTTGATTATTAATGTTCTTTTTTTCATTGTAATTGATATTTTCGAGCTATTTAGTCTATTTATTTGCAAGTTTTTCATCGTCATGTTTTTCTAGAGGAATGTTGTACAGTTTCATGGGCTGAATACACCATTTCCCTCTCTATATCCCCTCCTGTTATGCCTCATATATATAGATATCTATCTACAACTATTATTCCATTATATACGGGTACAATGATTCATTAACTGCAAATGTAACTTTGTAATCCTATACATTTATATGGGATTACAAAGTTATTCACGCAGTTGGTCTATCTAGAAAACTAGACACAAATTATGAAATGTTTGAATTTTCCCTTACTTTAGACACTAAACACTAACTATATTCTAAATTTGAAGGTTCTATGTCTGCTAGAAGTGCCTTCGACTTTTGATGATCGGTCAGTCAGTCAGTGAGTGACAAAATTACGAAAGTTTGATAAGTTATAATTCTTAAACTACTGGTTCAAATTAAATGAAATTTTAAATATACCGTGTTTACACAATGCCTGCTTAGTAACTGAAAATTCAGGCTTCATGCTTTAGCCACAACGAAGTTATAGGGGGTTGAAAATGGTCTGAAAGGCTTCGAGAAAAGGATGTTACGGCCATGCCACTTTTTAGCTCGACTTGGAGGGGGCTCGGCCGCGCCCCCAGATATTCAGCTAATACAGTATATTCCCAAGCGCGAACTATTATAAAGTGCGATTCTAGAATATTTTTTCACATTTGTTACAATTTCTCGCAGCATAAATACCAAGCTGGTGAAAATAGGTAAAGATAATACAACTTTAACTCAAACTTTATAAAAACCCCAATCAACAACACGTGGTAAGGTCACGGAATACCCAGTTCTACAATATTATTTGTGAAGCGACAACGCCGGGTCACTTATCAACTGGAAGTGCGCAGATAACGATTATCAACTTCTCATGAACTGTTGTGAGAACAATGCGAAATTATTACTGACACGGAATTTTGTAGGTTAATAATGAGATTATGAACAAAAATCTTGTATTATGTAAATGTCAGGCATTGGAGGTCCAATAGTCACATGAAGAACTATACGTGGATATCTATTTGAGGAACGCTAAAATTAGATATCTATTTATCTATCATCCAGAGATCTGAAACGAAGACCAAGTGTTTCATTTTGATTTTTTTTACGAGAAGAATTCAAAATAATAAATATTTCGCTGTATCAATCGTAGTACTAATTTTATGCCATACGGTACCTATTTCTATTAATGTTGCAATATAAAATATGCTCCAAAGTCAATTCAATTATGACATACATAAATAAATCAAATCTTCAAAGGAAGATTTCATTATGACGCTCATATCAAATTAATATTCAAATTCACTCACCTCTACTAGTAGAACTGAACAGCCAAGAGTTTTGCTTCATGGAATCAGTATTCTTTTTCTTGACAATCGGCGTTTGCTCCACGACGCTCGCCTGCCTACTTCTGCCGCCAGATGGCGTCTTGACACTCTTCTTCTTTCCCTTCTTCAACGTCCCACTGTGGGACTTCCTCAAAGTATTCACCTTCAACGACTGACTCTTCCCTCTCGCTTTACTCTTACTTCTTGAAGTCTGTCTGCTTAATCTCCTTCTGTGTTCTGCTATCTGTTTAGGAGTAGGTGGTTCATCATCTGAATCAGTTTCTACTGGGGGTTTGGTGACGTACAGTGAGGAGTGTCTCTTCTCCCCTTCCAAGAATAGCTTTGTATAGTTCAATATCTCATCAATAGTCAGCACTTTGACCTCGTCTTCTTGTAACGACTCAGCTGGTTTCACTGTCGAAGTTGGCGTCTTCCTTCTTCTTAAGAAACTGAGAGCACCTGAGGATCCTTTACTCGCCTTTCTGTTTTTAGGAGGGTCTGTTGTACTAATCTTCCTAGTAGGTTGGTTTTTGTCATTTTTACTGTCTTTCCTGATCTGATCCAACCTCATAGTGGAACCGTGCATTGATTCCCTATCGTCTTCGCTCCAAAGACTCTCTCTAGACTTCTTTTTGTCAAAATGTTCTTTTTTGGCCGATTCAAACCAGTCATCGCCAAGATTCTTGACGATTTCCAGTGGGTTTGAGAGGGACATGGTCTTTCTGTGGCATTTTTTCGCCTTCATCTCAACTTCTTCGTCAGTGACCGCGAGTTTGAGGGACTCTTTGCTGATTGTTGGTGTTTTGAGCCTGGGTAAGGCATCATCACTGGCTGATATCGCGTCGCTGTGTCCGTCAGCCGACTCGTACAGAGACTCGTCGCTCTCATCCCGCCTCTCTGTTGAAACATGAATGTCTTCAGTGCTGTTCGCTAGACGGAAAGTTTCCTTGCCATGTGATAAAAACAAACCATGATATAAAACTAGTATTTATAATGAACGTGCCAAGTTTACCGTAATAAATTCCGATCTTTACAACGGGCGAGATTCATAATTGAATTCACAATATCTGGCTTTCTGTTACGTCATGCTATAACCAGAGTTGTGACTAAGCATTTTTTGTTGTTGGTTTTTACAAGGTTTTGGCTGAGTTTAAAAGAAACTATCGGGGATTTTATTGCTCACTATATTTCTTAAAAACACACCGTACTTAGTTTAAATTGAGTACATTACTTGCTGAGCTTTTGATATGTTTAATCGTGCAAAAGGCTGTATTCGTCAGACGTTCAAGATGATCAAAAACTAAACTCCTAACACAAATTAATCCTATTATCGGCCGATGCCAATAATCAATCGAAAAAATTAGATTGAAGTCAATCTGCATTGTTTTCTACTTTTCGATTGGTCTGCTGTCATGTTGCCATAGTTTTTTTACTACTGAGATTTTTTTTTTATTGCATTGAATGGCGAGACGAGCAAGCCGTTCGCCTGATGGTAAGCGATACGACCGCTCATAAACAGTAGCAATATTCCACTGCGCTCGCCATCCTGAGACATAAGATGTTAAGTCTCAATATGTCCAGTAGTTGCTCTGGCTACAATGTCCTTCAATCCGAAACACAACAGTGCATTTAAGCAGTGTTGATTATTATTGGCAATATAGTATCAGAAAAAAGATTGAGATGTCAATCTAAAACGGCAAATTTTGGATTGGGATTGTTTATTGGCACCGGGTGTAAATTGTCAAAACGAAGCTTTGATGCGAACTCGGTCAAACTTCAAGCATCAAATCGATCATGCTATCTGCAATCTACGCTACGAGACATCGACCTTTTGCAAAAAGTTCCGATGATCGATTAACCAATGACAACTGACGACTGACAATGCCGACGTGAATCACGAACTAGAATGGACAGTAGTACCATTAGTATTGAAAAATTGCCAACTGGTACGCCTCGACATTGTCCAAATAATTTCCTGTTGTTTTTTATTTACGTTGCGCTATAAATACACGTATTGATAAATATTTTCAAACGCGGGTGTTCGAAGGCGGGCAGGTATAAATAATATGCTAATAAATTTAATTTCAGATCTTGTTATTTTAAAATGAAATTAGACAAGATGCTACTATGTAAATTCTCCGAATTTAATTTTCCAAAAGTAACTTTGTAAATATTAACTCTTATAGGTGAAAATAAAGAAAAAGTTTTGGAGATATTGGATAATACATAACAATACAAACATGTAAAAATACAATACATGGCCTCCCATTTAATTAGTTTTATTTATAAGGACTCTTTACTATTGTATATGTATGTGGATGTTAAAAAAAACTACTTTCAAAGTTAATTATATTTTTTCGCATTTTTTTTAATATATTATTAGTATTCAATGAGCCCTCATAGTTAATTTTACACGCTGTAGCCAGAATTGATACGTTTTAGAGAACAAACCTAGAAAAGGGCTTATCATTATGCCAACTACAAATTAAGAAACTATAGTATAAGTTCGCCCCCTGTCACATCTTGGGACCTAACTCACATGGCGAAATATGGGTGTCTTTGCAGCACCTCTACCTAACCTCCTAGAATAAATCCGTGAGTTTATGTATGTAAGAAACTATCTATTGTAAAGTATACAGTCTCATCACTATCTAGACGCGGTCCCAGAGGTTAATTATAAATGAACACACAATAACGCTGCGCCGGTTATTTTTAAACTTTCAAACAAATGTTAACACAATTGCAATGCGTTTTGTGAAACAATAATAATGTTATGTTTTGTCTATGAGATGTCTTTAATACATTTTTATATACAAAACGACTGCATTGCATTCGACAATGGCGGATATTGTAAATCATGTTAAGGTTTATTTTAACTAACTACTAACTAGGATAATTGTAAGGGTGCTAAATACTACAAATTTTAAAGTGGATAAGAAAAGGAGAAAACGTGGAAACTATGGCAATACGAAAGGAATACTGTGCCTTCGACAAATTCTTATGGGCTTTAGACCATATCTTATCATAACAAGGTTTTTAGGTCAAAGAACTAAAATGGGGATTAGTTAAAAACCTGTTTAGCACATTCAGTTCATAAGCACTGTCAATTTTGAACGAGTCTCTGAACAGTAGAAAACTACTTGCCTATTTACCGCTCTTATCGTAAAAATCTTATCCAGGTCACAATTAACCATAAACAAAGCTTAATCTCTGATTACCCACATACTACGCGGGTTGATGGTTCAACTTTATCTCCCGAGTTAATCTGTTAGATAACACTAGCAGTTACTAAACAATTAACACGCACAATGTTGGGCTTATCTCAATTAAACTAAGGATTACTGTTGAGGCATTTAGGAAAGTTAACCTACGAAGTGAATCTTGTATGTTCGACATTCCGTGCTATTTATTTATACATGGCTAATACTTTTTATTGTGAAATACGAATAAAAACGTAACAAAGTTTATAACCACATTTAGTCTTATTCCAAATATAGATTTTTTATTTTGTCAACGCTAAAGAGATATGACTGATATAAAGAATGTAATATGTATTAACGTAGCTGAGAATCGATCCCAGATACTCGACAGCCTTATTGCTAATCTCAATATCATAAACAGAAGTAAATTATGAATCACTAGTCATGGGAAGATCCCGGCAGCATTAAGTGCCAAAACACAGGTTAATGACGTAGGCGAGTAGGACGTAACATTACACGTATCGGGGTAAATATATTGTGTTGCGACTTGGCAAGACACAATTTGTATGTCATTAGTTGTACAAGTATTTTAGATCTTGTATATTTTGAGCTTGTTACAATTCTCTTGGTATTTTTTAAAAGATTACGTGGCCAAGTAAATTGAAAGACGGCTGTAAAATGCAAGGCAGTGAATTCAATACTTAGCGCGTGATTAACATTTGCAAAATTAGCTATCCTTATGAATGTCTGTTAAATGAATGTCTGTACTATCATGAAATATTTAATTGTTTACAAAATGATTTGTGTTTAATATCATCATCATCAAAATAAATCTAGAAGAATGCATTCGTAAATATAAATGTCTGTATGACCATCAAATTTGCGAAACCAAAAGCCCGTCATAATTTATTGCACTTAGCTCCTAAAAACGTATATTACTGCATCACTTTGCATATTTACCTCGATGCAAAACTATTTGTCTACCAAATTAATAATTACAGGTAAAAAACGCACCAAATCGGTCAGCTGACATCAACAATGTTCCAAGAACTCCCCAATGCATTTTCCCTGAGCCCCTAACGTTACGTACAACAGTCGTGACGTCACTACACGTGACGGTTAAAACCCGACCGTCAACTTCTCACTACAGACTTTTGTTTTTTTTTACCGCAGATTCCTTTTAAAATTGTGGTAGTTCATTCACAAGGTTTTCTGTAAGCTTTTTTATAAAGAAAGATGACTGACTTTATTGTAAGCTCGATATATTAAAGAAAATGTTTAGTTGGTTTTACGGGTAATCAATTCCAGTTTTAATTTCCTATTATATAAAAGAAAAATATTTATTTATTATTATCAATAATTACCTTTTTTAACATAATATGGAGAAATTGTGTACACTAATACTTATTTTAAAGAGGAGAGATTTGATTCTTTGTTTGCATTGTATTGGCACTGAAACTACTGGAACGATTTATTTCACCATTACAATCGAACATTATCCCGGATGAACATATGCGATAGAAATATTTTAAAATCTGCACTCGGGCGAAGCCGGGTAGGGCCGCTAGAATTAAAATAAAATCAAGCCTCAATTTGGCATATTCACATCTGTTTATCTAGTATGGAACGAAAAATGGAAATACCATTTCTTTTCACATTAAAACGCTACAAGCTCTACTTCCCCTAGTCACTGTTCGCGACAAATTAACAGTCAAACTACACAAACAGCGTCTATTTACCATGTCAAACGTCCCATTACGCCCTATAAAATTATCTTATTATCCAAATTGCTGTTAATTTGTGTCAAATAGTAAGTCGGACTATTGCGTGTCCACCGACACTTACTTTGAAAGCTTTTGCCGTACTTTATACGCTTGACTGGCAGAGGGGCGTGAATAGGGCAGAGGGGGGAATTGACCTACATCTTTTTGGGAATAAATAACTTGGGAATAAGTTTGTTTCCGTATTAAAATTAATTAGTCAGGTATTTGTGTCCAAAATGGCGATAAGCACCTATCACATCGTGAGACGGAATACACAAGGGGAAACGTGGTTGTCCCTGTTTGCTACCAGGAGCACTTCTACCTACCCTTCTTGAAAAAGGCGTGAGTTTATGTACGTATATATGTGTTATAAATCTTTAGTCAATTCGGTCGTGGTAAAAATTGCAGGCTTATGCTCTGGGTTTGATACCAAGTCAAGCTACCTGATTTGTAGGTTTTTTATTATAACATTTGTGCCCGCCCTTATTGACTCGGACACTTTTAAATCTTAAACAGAATTAAATTTTGTGGAATTAATGATATTGCTGTCTAACCTTTCCGATTTACACAGAATTGAATTAATGCATATCTTCAAAAATATATATAAAACGTAAAAAATCGCTCAACTACGTCAGTTACGGTAGGTCACGACAACAAAACGCCAGCCGTCGAGACCAAAGTTTTTTCAATTCATCTGTTTTTATAACAATCTGTACCAATAGATATTAACCGCAAATCCTATTACACAACACATTACACAACTTAAACATGGCACGTTCATTAAATCAACAAAAAAGAAACATGGCAAGGAATCCATCAATAATTAAATAAGAAAACCACATACCTTGCGACACTCTAATATCTAAAATATCAGAATGGCGCCTCTTCTCCTTATCGCTCTCCGTGGAAGTCTCTCTCTCGCTGGACTCCCTCGTTGGCTTCAGAAGCGACGGCTTCTTCTTCCGAAGTTTCCCCACAACACCATTCTCAACACTCTTATCCACACTCTTCGGTTCACGCTTAAACCACATCATTTTCGGCGCAGCACTAAACCGGTTATAACCGGTATCATTTGTACACGTTATTTAACACTTATTATAGCAATTTAACACCATATACGTTATTTTCACTGCGGATTTTGGCAAGAGCACAGTTTTAGTGACGTGTTTGGCTTATTTTCATGTTTGTGCGTGGAGTTTATATATAGATATTGGAGTGGAATTGTCGCCCTGTTAAAGATATTTATGTTACGCGAATGCTTTTGTTGTTTCGTGGTTGAAATAGTTATTTTAGTTAGTCCAATATTATTGGCTAGTGCTAATGACGTTAGAACTTAATGCTTATATCGTTGTCAGATGAAATATTTTATAGTCCAACATTAATAAGTCCGTTGAAGCTTTTATACAATGACGTAATCAAAGATTGTGTAATTGGCAAAACCATATCATATGTTATTAATTACAAAGTCAACAAATAAATTCTCAGTTTCACTGTATTTATACTGGGTGGGTTTATGTAGATAGATAGATTTTATCTTGAACTGCGATGTTACTGAAGCAGAGAAGAGCGGAGATATGTAGGGATCGACTAATCATATTGCATGTCATCAGAGATGTGATGCATCTAAGTAGTAGTACTAGTAAGTAAGGCGATTACTACACATATTTGAACCAATCCACTCAATACAATGCGGATTTCTAGGCCACATACTTTAAAACCAAAATACACATCATAATTTACTTATTTGGTATTTAAAGTTCGCCAACATGCTCTAGTCCAGCGACTATATATTATGGTGGTAGTACTGGTGGACTATATGGCCTAACCACTCTCAAACGTACTCTCGATTGTAGAGTTAGCCCGTGCCCTGCAGTGGAACGTATATATTTGTTAAAATCACGAGGAAAAATAATCTTCATGTAAAAATCACGGTCATTAAGCCGTTTTCGATGCAGCGCTGATAGAGTGAGGACGAGTGAGTCGGAAGACTCATCATCGACCATAACGCGTAGGACGCGACCAGTGTGGGACGAGGCATGAGAGATAGCGGGTTGATAGGTACAAGTGAAAAGATGTAGCGGTATCATTTACAACTACTTCAGATATAGCTGAATATAGCTTCGCTGCTAGACATAGAACATCCCCCAGTACAATAACACCACGTACATAAACGGAATTCATTACATTTCTATCATTTTTTTAAATCATTAAACAACATTGAGGATTGTAAAATAAAAAAAAAATAATGTTACCTATATAATAAATTTTCTGCATAAGTTTTTAAATTGTATTATTATCACTAATGATAATAATGATATTAAATAAATTATTAAGACAATGCACTTTTGAGTGAGTTTTAAAAATCTGACGCGTCTATCAGAACTCAAAACCCGAAATGGCGATGAGCTTTCTGCCATACCATTTACCTACGGAAATACATGACATTAATATCTCCTACGCCTAATATTTCAGGATACAAGCATCATCATACACATGAAAAATTATACAATAACTTTTATTTATTTATTTATTAATCTTTTTATACATAATGTTGTATAAAGGCGGACTTAATGCCTAAGGCATTCTCTACCAGTCTTCTCTACCTTTGGGTGATGCAGAGATTGTACAAAGTAGGTGTTAATAACTTCGCTAATCGCAATAACTTCGCCCTCAAAGGCAACAGTAAAATCTCTCGTGACATGTCCCAATCGGTAGCGATTTAACAACGCGGGCGCAACCGGAAGCGCTCCGCAAGGATGCGGCCTCCGCACTTCCGCCGCACACACACACACACACACACATACACATACAGACAGACAGTCATCGTAGATACGGAATCAAGTTATTATAATATTAAATTAGTCTAAATGCATTAGTCCACCGAGCCGACCTACTAGAGAACAAATTATGAATTGGTATGGAGAACTTTCCGGTATCTAGGTTTCTTTACAATGAATCCTTTACGGTAAATAAATATGAAATACTGATAAATAAATCACAATATTTTAGAAAGTTGTAGGTTTGTGGCTTTGAATGGAAAAAAAGGTATTTACATACCACTGATAAGAATGATTTGAAATTAATGCGCTGACGCCCGAATACAGGAACGCAACTTAAATATATGTTGCGCTTAACTACGTTAATCCCGCTTAAATGTACTGGGCCGTGCGCTGTTAAGAGCAACTTATTATTTGAATAGCGTTCCAGTATTCGGGCGTAAGTCTTGAAAATCCACCAATAAAACTTATTTAAGTCCTAACATATTATTTATTAAATTGTTATGTACATGAAACAAAATATTTTATTCAGACTCAAAAAGTAAAACAAAAATACTGCTTTCAACTCACACACTCACATGCAAACAAATTCCCGGTCCATTTGTTACCCGATCGTCCTTTAACCGATGCAATGCTTTGAAGCCGCATTAAATCTAAAGCCGGATACACGCATAACAGCTCGATGATCGCTTGATCTGTCGCATCGGATGCTTGATGAATTATTGCCGGCTTTAATGTTAAAAGGACACTGCGAAATGCGATGGCTCACTGACGGTCGACGTGTAAAATGATTACTAACAGTGCCGGTTTATAAATACCAAATTAGTAATATAACGCAATTATATATTATTTTATTTATTTACCTATATATTTGTTAAAAACATACACCCTTATTACATTAAATTATGCAATAAAACTCATAGAGTTTTTCCTAACATGTGATCGACAATTGTATGATTACTATAACTTATATCTTATTGTATAACTTAAAGACTTATTACTTTGAAGTTAGCGATTGTATACATAAATCATTAATGTAGCAAGGAGACACAAATGGAACCTTTTTCCTGATATTCAAAAGATATTTCCCCACTCTGGAAATATAGTAAAACAATTCATCAAAAAATTCAACTGATAAGCTCATCCCTTTTATTTGAAGCATTGACCTATTTGTTATTTTATTTAGCACTATTTTATTACAAAATTAAACGAAATATTCGCTATCAACCAGCTATACATAATTTACTTGAAAAAAAATTACACACCTTAATTTAAATCAATACAAGATAATCTTTTTACTTCATCAGTGCTTACACTACAAGTAATAACCGAATGACATTATATACAGACATTGACCCCGGGGGTGCGACCACCCTCCAACCCCTCGTGTGCTCGCGAGTTAATTAACTGCTTCCGAAACATCTCCCGCGAACCAACGGTCGGGGTAATTATTATTATTTTAAAGGGTATTAAGTGTTTTTGAATAAACATTATGCGTAATGAAATGTGAGGAGCTTTTTTCGCATTTGTAATTATGTGTATCCCTCGGGATATTTTTTCTGGATGAATGATATTCTATATCCTTTTTTGTACCTCTGATACTATCCATGCAAACACATTCGCAACTAAATGAGTAAGGACTTAATTAGCCGGTCCATACTCCTAACTTAATAAAAATGACAGCCTCCGTGGCGCAGTTGGTTAGACATCGCCTGTGAAACGTGAGGCCGCGGGTTCGATCCCCGCACCGAAAGAATTTTTTGGGCGGCCCACAAATATTTCTTTCGGGTCTGGGTGTTTGTGAGACTGAAAAGTCTCTCGTAGTTCCTGATATACGACACAAGACTCGATCTTAGTGTGGAGTCAGGACTATGTTTGTGGCTGTTGGGTGTATTTATTTATTCAGAAATACTACTATTTACTGGTGGTAGGTTTCTCATATGTGAGAGGCTGCCTGGGTGGGTACCACCGCAATGTCTATTTCTCCCGTCAAACAGCAGTTTAAATGCACTGTTGTGTTTCGGATGGAAGGACATTGTAGCCAGAGTAACTACTGGACATATTGAGACTTAACATCTTATGTCTCAGGATGGCGAGCGCAGTGGAATGTCAAGCATTGCTTTGTAATTCTAGGTGTTGTTTGGTTTTGCTTCTGTTCATGAGCGGTCGCATCGCTTACCATCAGGCGAACGGCATGCTCGTCTCGCCATTCCAAGCATTAAAAAAAATCCTATAACCCAATTAAGAAATTCCCATAACACTATTTCGATCAGTTTACATAATATGATATCATAACATCATTCCTGTATATATGTATACATCTGCCCTTAAACCGTTTCCACCCCTCTCAGCCGCAGACTGTAAAAAACGAACTAGACGCATTCGCTAGCCAGACGGGAGGGGGTCGCTTACCTCTCCAAAATAGGGAGGATGGGAGGTAAAGCTGAAAGAGTAGCCTATTTGGGGTGGGTGGTGCAGATTTCATTTCAGCTTTGGTGAAAAGTGAAAAACTATGGTTAGTTAATGCCATAAAAGCCAAATTACGTGAAGTTTAACCAGTGAGGTATATGGGTAAAATATTTTTTTTCAAATCGGTTGAGTACTTTTAGAGCCTAGTCAACGTAAATAATGAAATCTTTCCTTAAAATAATATTATTATAATTTAGCCACGATTTTTACAATTATGCAATTTTCCTAAAGCCTCAAAACAAAACATGGCCACTAAGCTATTCGTAATACAAAATTATTCTTGTAAACTGTTCCTGTTTCAACCACAAAAAGTAACCACATCATCCCACTATTTTCTAATATAACTCAGCATTAATACAAATCATAGTATTTTTCCGATCCATGCCAACAATTACTAGCGATATTTTCTCAGAATGTCGTCGGGCGCTCCTTTGGCGGGCATGATTCATTGTTCTTAGTACACGCGAGCGAAACCGCGGGCAGAAACGCGTCTTGCGTCATTATGTGTTAATTAAAATTATTATTATTTGTACTGTCGGCACGAAGATGAAGCTAATATGTATATCCTTGAATGATTACGTAGAGGTGTCATTAATGCCTTACAATTTTGTTCATTTTCATCCCAATTGTAATTGGTATATAGGATACGAGCTTTTTTCTCCATTTCGACTTTATTATTTTTATTTGGTGTTTTAATACATTCAAGCAAAGTAAATATAATTTCTTCAATGAAGCATTGACATCTTTAGTGCCCGAAATAAGTAAAAATGAATACAAAGGTCCAAATTACACGTAATGAACGCGCCAATAAAGAAAAATTTTTATTGTTTTTTCTGTACAATACCCATAACAATCCCCTCTGTGACATCCTGATATTTAAACATAAATATAAAAAAATAACAACTCAAAACTGTCCTCTATTCGGAAGTGAACCCCGGTCTCTCCCGGTGTAGTACAGAATTAACCACGCAAACGCATCTCGGAACACGCGTTCAAAGCAGGAAACGAACCCACTGCCAGCGGAGAACGTCGGGACAAACTGTGGGGGTAGATGGAGTGTAATGATAGTGCCCTCCAAAAGTTAGTTGAAATGATCAAAAATGTAATAAATGTGAGGAAATTATGATAAAACCAATTCAAATCATTGTTTTTTAAACTGTTTATTAAAATTTAATCAATTTTGAATATGTCTATCAATGAAAGGTGCATAATAACGTTATTAATAATAATTGATATACAGAAACATTAAATTGCGGTGCCAAAAGTTAGTTGAAATTGATGAAAAAATATTTTAGGGATTGTTATATTTGCCACTGTCTTAACTTTTAATATTTTGTATGGCCGCCATTATTCTGTAGAATTGCTTTAAATCGTCCAGGTGTAGATTCTACAAGATTTTGTAAAGTTTTGACCAGTATAGTCGACCGCGTTTCATGAATTCTATTTTTCAACAAATTCCTGTTGCCTTTTATGGAAACAAGGATTCTCGGGTCAATTAATCCCACAAATGTTAAATAGAGTTAAGGTCGAGTAATATTGAAGGCCATCCCAGTAAGTCTACTTCGTTATCTTCAAAATATTATTCAGTTATCCTTGCTGTATGCTACAGATTGTTCTCTTGCTGGAACTTAAAAATTTGACTTTACCCCATATATTCAGCAGATTATTATAAATTGTCATGGAAAATATTACAATAGATCTGTGATGTCATCTGCCTTCAATTATTTGCAGTCAGCCCACACCATTCCAAGAAAAACACCCCCAAACCATCATACTGTCAACGCCGTGTTTTACAGTCGGCTGCAAGTGCTTGTCGTCGTAAGAGTTATCATTGCTCCTACGACATACAGTTTGCCAACCTCTTTATCCAAACGGTTCGAACTTTAATTCATCGCGAAAAAATACTTTATTCCAAAAGTCTATTAGTTTATCTAAATAATTGCGGGCGAACTCCAACCGTCTTTTTTATGGATCAATGCTATGAGGTTTTTATCTGGCAATGTGACCTCGTAAATTAGCATCATGCAGACATCGCCTGGTAGTAGTTATAGAAACCGTGGTTCCTGCTTTCTATTACTATTTTTTGATCACTCGTATCACAATCTTGGGATTAATTTTACACTGCCGCACAATTCGTCGATCATCAACAGAATTAGTAGACCTAGGACGCCTCTACCGTGGCCTATCTGCAAGACTAGGACATTCCAAACTCTTCGGCATTATTATTCGCTTATCTTCTTCACTAACTTTAAATAATTTTCCCTCAACACTAAAGTTTTTCATTTATTTTCTATTTACCGATCATCTTTGTTCTATCTTCTATGTGTTATTTTCACTTTGGAGCCATTATTTATTCTAAAACAGTCATATCACCTCACAATATCTTATTAATAAATATAAACTACCCAAACTGCCCTAACAATATTGGTAATGAGTTTAAAACCACGAGATTATCGGAAATCGTTAAAAGTTTTCCATTTCAACTGACTTTTGACGCACACAATTCAAGTGCTGAGAATATAAACATTGATTAAGAAAGAAAGCAAATGGAATTTCGAGAAATTCGATACTGTATGTATTAGAATAGAGTATCCGAACATAAATAGTAAACAGTTCTTTTATTGAAACTGCGTATTTTAGAAATTACGTGACATCATTGTAAAGGTGAATTAATTTCAACTAACTTTTGGAGGACACTATATAAATAAATACACATTAACATATGCTAGTAATTTATGAAAAAATATTTCTAAAAAAGCGAAAGTTTGTTGTTGTCGCCTTGTGTGTCTGGCGGTTTTGTTTGCGCAGTGGATCAGTGGAGTTTTGGGTTCAATTACAGGTAAGGAATCCCTATTCGTGTTAATTTTATCAAAAATCTTATAAAAGCACCTAGCGTAAATACTACAAATCTGTTTTAATCCTACACAAAAAAAATTACATCGAATACGTAAATAAGCAAATGATACTTGGGTCCTCTTTAATTCAACAAATTGAATCAAAAACAAAACAAATAAAAATAAATAAGTGTTTAAAATTAACTCAACAAATTATTATGTAAATTAAAGAGGAAAAGTATAAGTATGAAAAGATTATATTAATATTAATTCAAACATTTCCAAATTAAATTATTGTACATTTACTATTATACAAAGCTACGAGCTTACTGCCATATATTATTACAAATGTATGTATAGTATTGGCAATGGCGCGCTGGATCCATTAAATCCAATAACCGTTACAAAACTATCCGATACACATGTTTATCCTCGCATTAGAGCAGCTACCACGCCAAAACATATACTAGTGCTGTGTGCGGTGTTTAGTAGCCGAATATCTTCGGTTTTGCCTTCGGGGTTTAATCGTTGTCACAAAAATATTCTACTCTTGATTTTGTTGTACGTTTAATGTTAATATTATAGGATGTCTGTACGCCGAAGCTATTTGATAAATTGTGTCAAATATTTGTATGAGTATAAAACTTACGTACCAAATTCAAATTCGATAGCAATAAAGGAACAAGTTTTCTTTGAAATTTCAACAACGTTTAAAACTTTAAGAAAGTGGAAAGGTACTGTGCACACTCAATCTATTATAACTCTTGGCGGCAATAATGTCAGCATCTGACTTCTTTTGTTTTCCTTGTGATCCTTTTTGAATAAATCACTTCTCCAACACACCTCACCTATATTTTCGGCCTCCGCCAACCTTCCTGTCCCGTCACTACACTCCCATAATAACTCCATATTACCGGCACGGTTACATATCAATTAGCGAACATCTGGCGCCGCTGCGGTTACAACCACCAGTTACTCGGCTCATCCGACCAGAATATTACTAGTTATTTCTATTAAATGATTTTTCATTTCTGTGGTGGTTAAAGCAATTTGTTACATCAGTCATGTGCCTACATATTATAATGTTTTCTTTTCTTTCTTTCTTGTCTGATGAGAGGCCTATCTATTCATTAACAAAAGAAATACAACTAAGTATAAAAATTGATGACGGCCAGAATGGCACTACACTGCACTCGACACTGGAATATATTAAATTTTATGCTTCTAAATATAACTAACTTCTAAGTATAATAATAACAACTGAAAACCATATCCTTCTAACCGGAACACAACCAACAAACCAATTTTTTGGCGATAAACAGACAAAGCTGTGGTACCCACACAACAAATTTCGTTTTCAAAAAATTCAGCGATCTTGGAACAGCAAGACTAGAATGACAATTGCTATGAAAATATCTCTTTATTCAAATGCGAAATTTACAATCTGCACCTGTCCACTAAATAATTAGGTGCAAGGCAACAAATCCACTGAGAATACACTTTACTTCGAGAGAACAAGTTTCAAGTGGCCAGTGGCACATGTTTTGAACGCTGACGTCACGAGTGATCGACGATACGCCGAAACTATTCGAGTACAACACATGTTGCATTGCAAATGTTTAGAATTATTATTTCGAAATAAGTATGACAAATTCTAGTTATATTTATTTTTGTTTTGTTAAGCTTCGTATATGTACATAATACAAAGCGGCATTAACGCCAGTGGTATTATCTCCAAGTCCATTAAGTGACGTCTACAGATGAGCTATCGTAGTTTAATTTCTGTTTCATTTTATGATGGCGTTTCGGAATACCTTTCATACAATCAATATAAATATTATCCATTTACTTAACATTATGTACTGTTGTGTTTCGGATTGAAGGACATTGTAGCTAAAGTAACTCGGCTAATTGAGACTTCACTTAACATCTCATGTCTCAGGGCGGCGAACGCAATGGAGTGCCAAGCATTGCTTTGTAATTCAAAGTGTTTGGTTTTGCTGCTGTCCCTGAGCGGTCGTATTGCTTACCATCAGGTGAACGGCATGCTCGTCTCCCATTCAATGCTATAAAGAAAAATATTAGGACTTACCCAGACAAAAGACACCTACAGCGTATTAATTATTACCAATTTAAAATACACCAACAAAAATTCCCAATAAAAATCAACTCAACACATTCAATATTTATAATTTCGAACCCACCAGTAGCGTTTAACAAAAACAAACGCTCTACATCTTTGAAGAAACGCGAAACATATACAGTACAAGTGAATGGGGAGAGATCATTCGACGCGCGTCATACAACATACAACGGTGAAGGAAAACATCGTGAGGAAACCTGCATACCATAGCGATTTATAAGAATTTCTATGGTATGTAAGTCCGCCAACCCGCACTAGGCCAGCGTGGTGTACTATATGGCCTAACCACTCTCAATCGTACTTTCGATTGTAGAGTAGGCCCGTGCCCTGCAGTGGGACGTATATGGGCTGATACAATACAATACATACAATACACAGAAGTTGTTGTCAAACATTCGCGGGTTGTAGCGAGTACATATTGAGAAAACACTTCTGGATAATCGCATTCCAATGGATTACTGGTTGGAATAACCACGGATTAGTTAAACCCGCACTAGACCAGCGTGATGGACTATATGGCCAAACCACTCTCAATCGTACTCTCGATTGTAGAGGAGGCCCGTGCGATATAGTGAGACGTAAATAGGCTGATACAGTTGCAGATACTTACACTCGCGCCTGTGTCCTGGTAGTGTCGACAGAATTTAGACTATAGCGCTCAAGTGTATGGTCTTAAGTCTAAGTAAGTTTTTCGTTTTATGAGCTGTCTTAATCAAACGTTTAAGTAAATCTGTACAAAAACCACGTTATATGCCAAAATTAAAAACGTAAGGAAGGGATCGATATATTTATCTGCAAATTGCATCAAAAAAGCGCATATCTTTTAAACGACAAGAAGTCAATTGACAATATAATAACCCTAGCAAATTAATTCTTCTTTAATATTCTGGGGAACGTAGAATACAAAATTTCAACATCAGCCAGCTCAAAAAGCATGAATGGGGAGTGAATCTTCAACATGCGCCATACAACACTTGTTGTAAAACATTCTCGGCGAGATTGTAGCACCGAGAATATACAACACATCAACGGAACCACTTCTGAGTTCTGGATAATATTTGCTCGCATTCCTATCACGAAGTTTCGGAATAACATCGAATATACCTTAGGTACAAATTACATTCCTTTGACTTTCGGGATTAGCGCCATCCCTGGTTACTTTCTCGGAGACGTGAGGTTATTTATGTATGCTTTATTTTCTTATATTCCACATATTGAGTATCAAATACCACTTCTTTGCTAAAACTTCACAATTGTACTGAGTTTTTAGCTCGACTTTCGAATTTTAGAATGTTTTAAATATATTTTCCTTAATGAAATTGAATCAACTCTTTTCGTGTCTCTAACTCTGCATACAATCAGTGCAAGGTTAAAGGTATGTTTACTACTCCATAATGACTAATTGACTTGATCGTTTCGGATTTGAACCCCGTCAATCAACACTCGCGCACCGAGATTTCTTTGTGTGGGGGCATCGACGTATGTAAACAACTATGTGAACAAAATGCAGATATTTTGATTACCCGTGACGGTATAGATGAAACGAGAAAAATGCAAGTAAGTAGGATGAATATCTGAGATAAGTGTTTGTAAGATTCAAATATTTTAGAATCTGTATCTGTATCAGCCCATATACATCTCACTGCAGGGCACGGGCCTCCTCTACAATCGAGAGTACGATTGAGAGTGGTTAGGCCATATAGTCCACCACGCTGGCCTAGTGCGGGTTGACAATATTTTGGAATGGATTTTATATACTCTGGTAAAGTAATCGATGGCGGTCTCCACAAGGATCAGGTTAAAGTACCATGAAAAGATTAATCAAAGTGGTGGAAGCGAAGGTAGTACCTATGTCAGGTTTGAGTAAAGTGGCGATCTTAAGCCTCTGCTTACCCCTAGAAGACATAGTCGTGACGTTTACGTAAGTAAGTATACAAATTCCAATGAAAAAGAATTCCTAGTTGTAGATAAAAAATCCTAGATTTTTTTACAATTAACGCAAAAGCAATCCACAAGTACTAACGCACAAACCAAGAACGAAATCCATTACCCACAGAAACAATACGAGTATGCCCACGACGATAACATTTTCTATCAAAACTATAAAAAAATTAAAACCGTACCACACCCACTGTTAAATTAGAGCGGTCTAGTCGTCAAAGCGTTATATTTGACGCAAATAGGTCGCGTTCCCGATTCCGAGTCCACACCACATATTCAAACATGGACACGACACTATGTACTAGATCAAACAAAAAACCGTAAACACTCGCTCCCGTTTGGCAAATGCGCCCAAAATAAATGTGTACAATCGAATACAATCGAGCTACTCCCATACTTTGTTTTTTATTTTTATCTATTGATGGTATTGTCCAGGTAACATCGCGGATTTTGTTGGTATTAAATTTTAAAGAGCCAAGTTTACTTTTCTGTATCAGCCCATATACGTCCCACTGCAGGGCACGGGCCTCCTCTACAATCGAGAGTACGATTGAGTGGTTAGGCCGTATAGTCCACCACGCTGGCCTAGTGCGGGTTGGCAAGATTACTTTGTCTGCGTAAATTATAGTCTCTTAAACGTCGGGAAATTAAAAATCAACATACATATTTCAGAATTCTGCCATAAAATCCATATTAAATAGTTTTATTTTAATGAGAACATTTCTTAGATGTATAAACGAAACAATTATCATTTGAGTTATTACCACAAAAAGGATAAGGCAGTCATTTCTACGAGTGACGTACATTTGTAAGGAATTTAAGGGAAAGTACGAATAATAAGTAATAACACACAGATTATGAAATGCTTGAAAAGGTTGGTGTTTATACCTCAACAATATATTAAAACGACGCAGAATCATTGAATTCCTAATCAAATGGTTTGGCTATGGAGACATTGTTAATTTTCCATACTGATTTAGTTTTAAAACACGCGAATAATCGATTTTTTTTCGTTCTCATTTTATAAATAACTGTAATCAAAGTTTGTTGACTCACTTTAACTAAGTATTCAATTAGGCCATAACGAAGACCAGTGACACTAACACACCCCTTTTGGCTTCTCTCGGAGTATTTAAAGGAAAGTTTAACGGATTTCCTATCGACACAAAAAGGAGCTGTTTAGTTTTTTTTTTTTATCGCCTTTATAGGCACACGAGCTAGCGGCCCGCCTGATGGTAAGCGACCACCACAACAAAGTCGCTGCCTACCTTAAAGAGAGTACTGTCTTTAAGCCTCGTTTGAAGGACATTTACTTCTTCAAACCACTTATTTCACCACCACTTATTTATATTTATAGTGGTAGGTCTCTCTCATGTGAGAGGCCATCTGGGTAGGTACCACCGCAATATCTATTTCTCCCGTGAAACAGCAGTGTAAATGCACTGTTGTATTTCGGATTGAAGGACATTGCAGCCAGAGGAACTACTGGACATATTGAGACTTAACATGTTATATCTCAGGATGGCGAGCGCAGTGGAATGTTGCTACTGTTTATGAGTGGTCGTATTGCTTACCATCAGGCGAACGAATTGCTCGTCTCGTCACTGATTGTAATTTAAAAAAAACAGTGAAAAAAATCTATAATAATTCCCGAATAATAAACATACTTGTCCACGCTTGTACCACAATATTCAGTCCCGGACCACGTGTCTTCGTCTCGGCGGGTGATCTCAACCGAATGGCCGCGGGTTTATTGCCTCGCGACGTCGCTTACTCATCGCACGATTAGGGACCACCGCCTTATACGGAATTATTAAGGGACTTTTGAGTATTGTGACCCTAATTTATCGTTTGTTGATATAATACTTCATAATTGCAATTGCGTTTTATACTCATAAAAATAACTGTTTCAGAACACTAAAATGAATAGAATTGAATATTCTTTACCAATATTGATTCAATGATAAAATGATATGATTAAAAACTGTACAGGGACCTAAATTAAATTACACACAGATCTGGGAATTTCTGATATAATTCTTGTATCATCTTAGCTTATACTTGAATATATCGAATCGATCCACTTTAAGCTAAAACTATAATAGATCAGTATCTCATTTTTTCCGTGTAATCAATCTCGACCAGTCTCGAACTTAACAGTAGCCGTATTTAAACTTCTTAATCAGTCATTCACCTTCCAAAAAAAGCCACAATACCGATTCCCACAACACCGGAAAGACTCAAATGCGCCAACAGTATAACTGTGTCACAGGGTCCTTGTAAGCATCGTGTGGGCGACGCCGCGTGACTCGCTAGTGTATCAGTCGAGCACCCACTGAAGCGCCCACGATTGTAAACAATTGTTACTTAGAGTTACGAATGTCAAGTACTAGGATTAATACGTTTATAGATCTTGTTTTGATTCGGTTCGTAGGATTGGCCACTTACCACATCATGGGACGCATACAAGGCGAAATGTGGGTGTCCTGGCTCATCTGCCTACCCTTCTAGGAATGAGGCGTGAGTTTATGCATGTCGGATTGTAGGAATATGGGTATTCTACGAATGTTATCAAATTAAATAATTACCTGTAAGTTAATTATATAATGGCGATAGGCTCACCCCCTAGCACATCGTATGAAGGAAAACAAAACTTGAATAGTGGGTCTTGGTTGAACCTATGCCTACCTCTTCTAGGAAAGAGGCGTGAGTTTATGTATATGTATGTATATTATTCTACGCTTCCTGACACTGACAAAAGATTTAACTTGTTCCTTCAACAAACATAAAATAACATTAATAAAACAATAATTGCTAAAGATTAAGAGGCCTGTTTACCGCCACACTGAATCACAGTACTCCATCACGCATATAAATAAATCGTACACAAGGAAAAACCGCGCCAGTTTACCTCGGAACACAGATTATTGCTACTTAGACTCTAACAAACAAGTTGCAAATCAAAATCCTACTAATATTGTAAATGCGAAAGTTTGTATGTTTGTTAACTCTTCACGATCAAACTTCTGGACCTGTTTTGATGAAATTTGGTATGGAGGTAGCTGCCACTCTGGATAAACACATAGCCTACTTTTTATCCTGACAAAATATAGTGTTCCCGTTGGATGTGCACGGTACTGAAATATACTCGATACTCTAACAAATTAAAAGGAATTGCATGGAAAAATAGTGCTGTAAAAGTAACGAGAAATAAGGTACCCGTATGTATTCGTTACTTTAGCAATCAGTACTCGTTACTATCGTATCGTTACTCGTTACTTTAGATCGTATTACATCTTATAATAGAGGATCGCATCGAGTCGTATTGCGAATGAAGTTGACATCGCGTCAATAGTCGTATATTCAGTATGTGATACAGTATACCTACTTTTACGTTACCTAGTTGCGGAAGTTACATTTTAATTTTTTCTTATTTTGATCCATTCGTGTTTATCATTTGATAGGTCAAAGTTTCAAACAAATACAAGTATCCCGCAATTTATGGATCTTATGGCCCAGATACTAATTGGGTAACTAGGAATTACATAATGGTATTTAACAGTGTATGCAGCAAAAGTAATTCGTTTCAAAACGGCTTTTTTTAAATCACCGGATGTTTATTATCATAAAACGTACCAGTATTTACCTACTCGGAGAACCGACCGTTTCAATTCACGTATCAAAGATCCTTGCGCGAACCGAAACAGTCGTACTTGATCGTACGTGAACATCTTACATCAGTAGATACGAAAAATACGAGTAACGAAATGTATTTGTGAGTAACGATTCGGTACTGTATGTCAAACGGAGTACTCGTTACTCAGTAACGAATACATACGGTTTGCTACAGCACTAGAAAAAATAGAGTATGGTAGTAAAGTTGAACATATTAGTAGTATTTTTAAACAGTTATCACGCGAAAGTTCCTTTGTTTCTAAAGTGGACTGAAATCAACAAATATCCGCACACGGGCGAAGCCGGGTCGGACAGCTAGTAAATTAATAAATGCTTAGTGTTGAGATACATAGTGCGATATAGACAAAGAACTTTGGTAAAACCAATGTTCGTGCAATTCTTAAGCGTTTATAAATTTCGTGTATAAAAGTATTAACAATTAATTTTCTGATTAATATTGAAGCCTAGCCAGCCAGCCTAAGCCTGAATTAAAAACCATATTTTTTCCAAACTCTATTGACATTTACCTTTCGTCCTCAATATTGAATTTTGAATCGTTCTGTTGTTCCCTTTCTTCTATAAATCATAAGTATTTTGACTGTCTTATAAAAAAATATTATAGAAACAATTCTCAAGTCTAAAAGATCTACAGAGAATTTAGGTCAAAATTCCCATACACAATGTATGCGGGTATCGACACTTTGCAACAACAGTTTAAGAAGTCCCCTTGAACATAATTCTGTAAATGAGCCCGCATCTCTAATCTATGGAATTGTGATGTGAAACCAATTACAAAATAAATCTATTTTATAATATGACAAATATAATATTTCCGCTATTAGTTAATAATGAAAATTTAAAATCAATAATTTATAATACATCATAATCGAATATGACAAATATTACATTACTATATTTATGATTAATTACAATTATATTACTTATGATGAGTTGTGACGTCATAATTCTACAGCCCAATATTATCCATTAGTCATGGGAATAATCATGAACATAAAAATATGTAATACCTAAATTTAACACAACATATATTATAAAATCACTATATTTTTAATGCAAATTAAAAAATAATCTTAATGAACCAGATCGACAGGTGGAACCACTATTTTATAATGCGAACCGGTCAATTAACACAATTTGATAAGATTATTGCATGATATCTTATATTTAGAAGGATCCCAATGCATCTATAATCTCCTATCAATAAGCATGACAGCCTCCGCGGCGCAGGTAGATGTCAAGTGCTACGGCTGACATTTTTATAAATGTTGTTTTGATTCAGATTGTAAGAATGAGTATTCTGCGAATGTAATCAAATTAAATAGTGAATCTGAAAGTAATATATATTTTCAGAATACTTGAAAGCCTCTGTGGCTCTGTCATTCAGTATGTGAAAAGAGAAGAGGCTGGTTCCATTCCCGACACTTAGAAAAATGTTTTGTTGATGCACATATATTTGTTCTGGGTATGGATTTCGTGGGACAGAAAAGTATCAGAATGCTTTGACGCATAGTACAAGACTTGCATCTTTGTTTTGGGCCAAGACCGTATTTTTTAACTATATAATAAATCTGATAGCGAGTTCACTAAAATCCATGTCGAGTAGGTAACTACACCGGTGTGACATATTTAACCGCAATTTGTTATTGTTATAAAAGGAAAATCAGGGATATGACCGTGAATTGTATTGTTATAACTACTATAATGGACACTGAATCCCATAATATAACTACCTTGATCAATATGGATGACATTGGCACTAATTATAACAATAATAAAACTGGAAACCGCATCATTATCCGGTCTAGAACGAATATAATACACAAATACAAAACCAGTTTCACAACATCTAAATCAATTTTCTTGTGTACTCGTAGGTCAGGCAAACGAGCAAACAGGTCACCTGGTGGTAAGTGATCACTGCCGCCTTCGATCAAATATACACTAGATACACAGTTCCCTGTAAATATTCTGTTGAAAAGTGGCACCGATGCATTGAAACAAAAAAAGTAAACAAAAAGATCACATATTCCAAATATATTAATACAAATTCCACCTTATTCCTGGAGCTTAAAGTAGCTTTTCACATAATATTATCTAAAGTTCTGCGACGTTTTAGAAGCAACGGTCGGTGCGTGACTGAAGGCGAAAGAGTGCTTAAAGCACTCTTTTTTGGTGTCATTTTCTAAGCGCTCATGTTGTATCTACTGTATATTTGATCGAATACTGCCGCCCCATGAACATCCAATACACTTGGACTGTAGATGTATTGCCAGACCATCAAATTCTGAGGGGAGCGCGAGGAAAAAAGGATGAGAAGAGAAAGGACGGTTTGATATCCGACAATTTCTTATTTTACACGACACCCAATTCACAAAAACTTTGCCGCTTGCCTGTACGAGATTTCCACTCTAGAACCTTTCGGAACCAACCGCCATCGGTTCTAAGAGCTATGTGCCCGGTCCACTGCCACTTCAACATGCCAATCCTATGTATGTGTTATGTAGTTGTAATCAATTGCTATCATTTTAGTCGATTGCTTTGCCAGACCTAATCAATAAAAAGATATTGGAAACAAACAACTGGTCGTAATACCCAAAACCAGTTTCGCAAAATCGAAATCGACTTACAAGACACCTATAGCGCTTAATGCGCAGACTGTTGAATTCGCAGACCATTCGGCCTTGCGTCTGTTTTGTTATTATTACAAACAAACAGAAAGCGATTCTACTAATTTTATTGATAATAAACATAAACTCACGCCTGTATCCCTGGAACGGTAGACACATGTATAACTAATAACTCCAACTGTTTTTGTTGGTACCACCGCAATGTCTATTTTCCCGCCAAACAGCACTGTATTTGCTCTGTTCTATCCCGGTTTAAAGGACATTAGCCAGAGTAACTCCTGGATATATTGAGACTTAGCATCTTGTGTCTCAGGATAGCGAGCGCAGTGGAATGCCAAGCATTGCTTCGTATTTCAAGGTGTTGTTTGGTTTGCAACTGTTTATGAGCAGTCCACCACCAGGCGAAGGACATGCTCGTCTCGCCATCCACTGAAATAAAAAGACTGTCCCAAGATTTAATAGAGTGGCAGACTGATGAGGCCGACATACCAGTAATGAGAAATTTGTCATATTTATGAGAAGCGGTAGAGCAGCGGTAATAGTATAAAAATTGTATCAACTAAACTAAGATCCTTGATAATTTTGTGAGCCTCTGTGGCGCAGTAGGTTTGACCCCAGCTGCGAGAGAAGAAGCCATGAATTCGCTCCCCATACCGAAACAAATATTCGTACGGCTCAGTGTTTGTATCCAGTCTGGGTGTGTGTTAGACCGAAGTCTCTCGTAGTTCCTGATACAAACGACACAAGACTTAATTGACCTTGTTGGGTCAGGACTATATTTGAGACTGTTGGGTGTATTATTTATTTATTTACTCTTTGGAGGTCAAAAGGATTGGTCGTGGTGATTATTTGCAATGATTCGGCATGATTGGACGGAGGCTGTAGAGATCTCGAGGTGAGGTCAGAAGGTGAAACGTGGGTCAAGGGTGATAATGTTGTCGCTATACAAAACTTCAAGCTAAAATGATTTATAAACAAATTTAAAGACAAATACTTGAATATTATATTCGAAAGAAAACTCAGTGAACCTAGAAACAACGTCTGTCGAACATATAGTAATAAAAAAAACATCGATTGGCATAATAAAGTACGAACGAAATTAAGGATTAAGTTTTGACGCGCGATTATCTATTTGGGAGATATTTTGAACCAATTTTGTTTGGTGAAATATAAGTTTCGTGCGATTCTGTAATTTCCTAAAAAAAAAAAAAACAAAGCAGTTATATCGAGAGATGAATGGGAAACATTAAAGATCGTACTAAAGTGTTAAAGTAAACAAGTAAGTAAGTAAAGTAACTAAAGTGCTTTTAAAAATGCCCGTGTATCTTTACATATTCCTTCTTTCTACCTATCCCAACCGATGTCATGGGCCTCTTTTCAGTTTAACATTCCTCATTTCGCCTGACCTTATTAAGTAACCTCGTCTGTGAGCTCAATATTCATATTTTCCTTGACACAGCACTTTTTGGAAATTTTCGGTGTCATTTCTAGTCATTTCACAGATTTATCATCTCATTTATATTTTATCAATAGATTTATAAAACCAACATAGTAGTAAATCTGTATCAGCCCATATACGTCCCACTGCAGGGCACGGGCCTACTCTACAATCGAGAATACGATTGAGAGTGGTTAGGCCATATAGCCCACCACGCTGGCCTAGTGCGGGTTGGCGGACTTACATACCATAGAAATTCTTATGAATCCCTATGGTATGCAGGTTTCCTCACGATGTTTTCCTTCACCGTTTTAGTGCGTGGTGATTGACTATCAATACACACATGACTCCGAAAAGTCAGAGGTGTGCCCTGGGATTCGAACCCGCGACCACCGTGAACATGTTGGCAGTCGCGTCTAGTCCGTTTACCAACAGGCCACCACGCACTTTTTTTTAGTAGTAAATAAGTGTTTCTATCCGCCAAGCAGGCTGTAGTGTGAAGTGTCACTGAATATTGAAATCACGTCTATTGCGCACGCGCACTAGTCGCACACCACTCAGCGCGAATAAACGATGATATCATACTCGACACACTGTTCAAACTTGAGCTTAACTAGTGTTATTATTTCTTTGAGATAACTTACAACTGATGTATAAAGATCTACATTATCAGTAGATTTCTTAAAGCTTTGAATAGTGCGACTTGCATATCATTCACCTGATGGTAATCTATACGACTACTCGTGGACAGTAGCAAAACCAAACAACACCACGCTCGTCATCCTGAGACATAAGAAGTAAGTCTCAATATATCCTGTAGTGACTCTGGCTACAAAGTATTTCAAAACGGAACACAACAGTACATGTACAATGCTGTTTGTACCTACACAGGTAGGTGACGACACATATGAGAGACCTACCAACCTTCGATAATACAGAGGTGGGTTCAGGGCAGTGTTGGCGACCTTTGAGTATCGCCATAATTTTGAAGACATAACTGCTGAATAATATAGATCTCATCCAATTATTTCCTTCCAAACTTTTGGAAAAAGCTTATTATTTACCGTCTTCTCACAAACGTTTAATTAGGTTGTTTTTCTAATAGGTTTACTAACTATAGCTTACATCATGTTATGACAGCATTGAAGGGTAAATTATTGCGTATACATGAGTACGTGACTATCCAGAGATTTTCCCTCAATGACTGCTATAAACATGAGTTTCCTTAGGACGACACCGTTTAATTACGTCAATACACTCATTTTGTGTCGTCAACGATGCAGGGTATATCCATTATAGACACATTTAAGACACCTTTTTGTTCCATAATTTAACTATATTTGCATATTTACATACATTTGAAACTATTGTGAAAAGCATTTAAACATTCCGGTTTCCTAGAATGTTTTACTTCAGCGTTAAAGTAACCAAGTAACTTCGAAAAGTTATTAATTTGTGCTCTAAAATCGAACCTACGACTTCCGATTTAACCGCCCACTCTTCCTATAATAGAGCTATCTCTCATTAAAATATCCATAAACAAACATATGTACCCAACTCAACATCAAAAATCCTGAACACAAACGTGCCATTAACAAAATCTCTTCATACGTTTAAATGTGAAACTAATCCCGATACATATCCGAGTGTAACACACATCCAGAAGTCTAGAATGTAGTAGTCTAGATCTAAATAAAGATCATCTGGATATCGTTCAATTGCGTTGTTAGTAATTGTGGTATCGTTTTGATCGATATCTTAGCGGATGGCGTCTTCCGCTCAAATTGGACTAATGATGTGAATGGAACATCTATTTAAATGTGGGCATCTATTTAATTGACATGCTGATTTTTTTAACATCTCTCAGTCTCTTTCCTACACCTTCGCTTTATTTTTCATCTCTCAGTCTCCCTTTCCTCGGCCTTATTTCTCTTTTTCTACCTTTATTCCCGTTAATTAACCCTACAGAGTGGTGGTAACAACCTCCTACATATTTTGCTTCCTATATCAGCCCATATACGTCCCACTGCAGGTAATGGGCCTTCTATAAAGTCGAGAGCACGATTGAGAGGGCTAAGGGTATTGGTATAGTCCACGCTAGCCTAGTACGGGTTGGCGGACTTTACATACCATAGAAACTCTTACGAATCGCTATGGTATGCAGGTTTTCTCGCGATGTTTTTCTTCACCAATCTAGTGTGTGAAATAAGATCTCCATACGATTTGGCAAATCTTGTCCTGTGTGGTTCATTGTTATTGGACCTCAGTGTTCTGCTAATTCAGCAAGTGAGTCCTCAAAATCACATACGATTTAAATATATAAAATGTCTATTTATATAAATTGATAGGCAAAGGTGCTAAATATTTCAATTCTTTTCGTAAATTATTTTCATTCTATTATAAAGTGGCTAAAGTTGCAGGAAATCGCTGGATACAGGCCGCTTCCAACAGGTCAATGTAGAGATCCTTGGGGGAGGCCTATGTTCAGCAGTGGCCTTCCTGTGGCTGAGATGATGATGATGATATAATGGATCGGATCACCAAACAATTTCCAGTCACGGAAAAATCTTACGAGGATTTACAAATCGAAAACTGTCACTTGGAATTGAGATGAGAATTGAATGACATGGAATCGGGAATGCTGTACGCACTTTGATCAGGATTATCCTGTTAGCTTATACCGGGTATCTCAAGACTGCTACCGAAAACGAAGCCGGGTGGTAGTTTTAGTGGCTACAAACACAATGCAATTAAAAATTTCGCCTAGAAACGCGACAATTTTTTTTTATGATTTTTTAAATATCGTCATTTTTGGGTGGTAAATCCATAGTTTTTGCCAAAATAATAATTTAAACTCTTTTATACCTTAGAGTATTTATAAATAAAAGGGTATATACTATTATTTTAGGAAAAAATGTATTTACCACCCAAATATGGCCGTAGGAAAAAAAAAAACAAAAAAAAATGTCGCTTTTTTTTTGCAACTTTTTCTGTTGCATTGTGTCTGAAGCCGCTTAAACTACCACCCGGCTTCGTTTTCGGTAGCAGTCTTGATATACCCTGTATAATTAGGGAGAAGAAGGAATAAATTATAATTTTCCTCATCGCCAATTTGTCGTTTGCGGTCATTTATTATTTATGTTTCCTCACTGATAAGTAGTATATTACGAGTTATATTTTATGAAATTTAAGACCGTTTATAATCTTTTTGATATTCTATTTTTAGGCATGGACTGTGGCTGTACCACAATTCACATTGCTTTAGTCCCAACTAAACTGAAACAATAGCTATGGAGCCCTGTTAGGCACGGTGCATAACTCGAGTTTTTTAGAAAGTTTGAGCAGAGATCTTATTCAAAAAAGTTTATAAACACTTGTTTAGGGTCAATGATAACTATTTTTAGTTATATTTTTAAGCTATATCTCATATAAACAAATAAAATGTAAATAAGAACACCTTCAAATTACACATCAATATTTGTATTGCAACTTGGCTCATGACTTAAAATATAGAAATTGTATTTAAAATTAAATGATATAATAAAACACCACGTTTCCGAACATATGCTATGGTCTTTTCATTTCTGCCTGCCATATTGTAATGTCAGTGTCAGACGCTAAGATTTATTCCACAACATGACTTTGTAATTATAATTTGCGTTTAATTTTAAAATTTGCAATTAATTCACGGCGACATTCTTAGAACATAAACAGTTTAAAAATGCTGGAAAAAACGCATACCGATATGAAGAACGGAACGTGTCCGAACAAAAGGGTATCCAAACACGAAAACAATAAACCAAACGACGTCACTGCACAACACAACACAACACTGACTGAAAGCTCACGTTGTCACTGCCACATTTCTTCAGTAAAAAAAAAAACACTCCGAAATCACTTTCTAAAATTCGAATTTTGAAACGCGTCAGTTTCGCGCCGTACGTGCCGGGAGACTGACCTGCGAACGGACGCCATAAACAACGCGCGCGAGCGAGACAGCAACACGTTGCACCTGTGCACTTAAAACTGAATGATTGTTAAAGCGAAACAGAAATAAAACAATGGTTTAATTGGAAAGGGACGGAAGTATCAGCGAGCCTTTTGTGTTGAGCAAGCCGATACGTAACAAGGGACATTTGGTGTGTTTTAATGTGGACTCTAATTGTGTTTAATTAAAGTTGCAATTGGTTGTGATGAGGAAAATATGATAAGGCCGCGAGCGGGGAATGAGTCAGTTTATTGTCAGGGTCAACATATGGCGAAAAGAGCCGACGGTTGTCCGCCAAATTCCTCGGGCGACGGCTTCGACTGAGCGTTATATCACGAATGGCGCAGGCGAACGGACCGTATGGACGATGTTAAATATTAATATTCCACGCTTCCTGTGCTTACATTCAAAATTATTATGGATTTACGTGTCGATGTGCGATTATACTAATTCGGCCATATCCTTTGCCATTACAGACATATATCCGGTTCTCGTGTAAGTATACAATAATTTAATTTGTCAATTTAATGATTCATTTCCAATTTGAATAAATAAATACACCCAACAGTCACATACATATTCTTGACCCCAGAGATCGACCCCAGAGACCCTCGAGAAGATCGAGTCTTGTCGTGGGTATTAAGGAACTACGAGATTTTTTTTTGTCTCGCAAACATCCAGACCCGAATCATATACCTGTGGTTTACACAAACATTTGTTTCGGAGAGGAGAACGAACCCGCGGCCTCTCAATAACAGCAGGCGTCTAACCAACTGCGTCGCGGAGGCTGTCATTAATCCATAGATGAATATTCGGGACAATATCAAAATTAGTGAATTCGAGACAATTAACGAATACAAAACCCCATAGAAGTCCTAGGCCATGTTGTAACAAATAATATTGACTATCAACCTTATTCATAGACCTTTTCAAAACCTATTTCAGCCTCCGAATGTTTTGTCTTCTTCGGTCAAACTGAATTCAAGAGTCGTTCAAAAGGGACAAAACATTCGATAATTAAAATTGGTTTTAAATCTGTCTATGAATACGGCCTTTAAACTAAAATATTTTTTTTAATGAATGGTGAATTAGCGAGACCAGCTAGAAATTCACCTGATGATAAGCGATATGACAGCTCATGGACAGTAGCAAAACCAAAAAACATTAATTACAAAGCAATACTTTGCAATCCACTGCGCTCGCCATCCTGAGACATGCGATTTTAAATCTCAATATGTCCAGGAATTCTAACCTGGTTTAAAGTAAAATTAAGACTAAAGTTTGTCGATACTAATATTTCCTTACCGTCTTACTTATATCGCTAACCGAAACAATTACACATTAATTTCAATTCGAGGAATACAGAACGGAAAAATAAACAGAGGATAACCTGACCTAGGCACAGCTAACCGAAGGCCATTTCCACGAACGATACATTGAAAGCTGTACAAACATACAGAAATATCTAATTCACCTTAGTAATGTTACATCTAAAGGTGAGTTTACTATTTATTATTCAACAATTTAAAAGAAGTTCGTGATACTTTGCATACAGATCCCAGGGGTACGGGAAATTATAGGGTATTTATAATTCAGAAAAAAAAGGTAGTGTTCTCGAGGAATGGCAAAATAACTAATAGAAAGTTGTCCACAAGATCTTAAACAGTTCGGCGTAATAACACAGTCTACCGAATTAATAAATTGTAACTTCATGCCTGAATTATTGAAATAGGAATCTTATTATTCGGGCTCAAATTATTTATTTATTTATTATACTTCATATACATTGTATACAAGATTATCTACCAGTCTCCTTTGGATGATGCAGAGATGACATGAAGTGGGCGTATAAATATTAATTTAAAAGATAAATGATCTACAATTTATGATATGATTTGGCAGTTGCCATTCATGGCTCAGTATGAATGGACAGACTCGACCGAGGCAGTGTCACTGTAATTTCGTACAGAAGATCAACGTGATATGACAGCTTTGCTGTGTTGTATTTCTTGCTGGACGCCTAATATTACATACTTTCATATTCCCATGCTAATTCCTTCTGCTCCTCTCCCAATTTGATGGGCTGGCCAACACGTCTATGATCCAAGCATTGTAAATGTCAAATGTGGCAGTGAACACTTACCATCATAATAAAAAAGAATCAAAGTTATTCTTGAGATAGCCTTACACTCGAGCAATGCTGCGAGCAAAATATAATACAACATACAAAGAATGTATTCAATATTCTTATTGGAAGACAATAAAACATGTGTTTTTGACAATTTTTCATTATGACTCAAATATTGTAATTCTAGACTTGTTTACTTTGCGAGACCTTGACGATGTTTCGAGAGGCGAATGTGTAGTTATTTGGGTAGCTTGCTGTCCGATGCTTGAACTTATGCAACTGGTTGTTGAGCAAAAAATATTTGTACTGTTAGATGTATGGAACATAATAAAGTTATTAAAGCATGCTTTAAGTAAGTTATGGTCTGTTGGTCGCAAATGGGCGGCGCCAATTAATGGCGATTTGATTTAGTATCTGATAGCAAAGCTCTTTTTCCAGTGCTTTGTGTAACAATAGCCATACTCGATAGGTTGTAGGATAAAATTGTAAAGAAAGCCGCTATCTGTTTGTAGGTCGCACAAACATTTGTCTCCTGACATCGTAATATCTGACTTGATATGTAACAATAACTATAATGTTACCGTCATAAATTTTATTTTATATTATTTGGGAAACATACACAACACAGAACAATTAAACGTTATACCGGGTATCTCAAGACTGCTACCGAAAACGAAGCCGGGTGGTAGTTTTAGTGGCTACAAACACAATGCAATACAAAAATCGCATAGAAACGCGACAATTATTTTTTATGATTTTTTAAATATCGTCATTTTTGGGTAGTAAATCCATAGTTTTTGCTAAAATAATAATTTAAACTCTTTTATACCTTAGAGTATTAATAAATAATAGGGCATACACTATTAATTTAGGATAAAATGTATTTACCACCCAAATATGGTCATAGGAAAAAAATAACGAAAAAAAAATTATTGCCTTTTTTTGCAACTTTTTCTGTTGCATTGTGTCTGAAGTCGCTTAAACTACCACCCGGCTTCGTTTTCGGTAGCAGTCTTGATATACCCTGTATATGAGCAAGATACAGTTTGTAGTAAATGATCCAGTGAAGTTTCCACAATTAAGTTATACATAAAGAAAGCAAGTGTCCAAAATAATTCAAAATTTGAAATGTAATATAGTTAAACTTAAAGTGACGGTCAAAGTTAGTTACAACCGAACTAAAATTAGGGGGTCTTTGTGTGGTTGTTGGGTATATTAATTAATTAAATAGACACAATATTTAAAGCACAAGTAATGAATGAGTGGCACCAACGTTCCTAGAATACAAAATATAAACATTTAACACTCATACTTAGAAGTAACCAATATAATTTTCCTCAAAGGTGAGCGTTAAACTCTATTAAATGTTGAATCTTAGCACCGAATCCCGATTTGCTGTAAACACTGAATGTTCCGCGAATAACCGCTTGCCGAGAAATTGAAGAGAAAAAGTTCTTCACACTAATGGATATCCGGAAGGATAGTGAGCAATGTATTTTAAAACACCGGCATACGTAGTAGGTATACTAGGAGTATTGACTTCCGGATTCCGCCATTTTTAACTGGTTTCGAACCTAGTACATGGAAAATCGAAGAAATCTATCCTAAAAGGTGAATTACGGAGTATCAGTCATTACTATCATCATAATAAATATCATCTACCGTAATATCTCCATTAACGAACATATATCTAGGAATTAACTGTTAGAAGCTGCCTGCATCCAGATACTTCTAGCAATCTTCATTAGATCGTCCGTACGTATTGGGTGGCGTTCTATAGATGTTTACATTTATCCAACCCTTGCAATTTTAATATGCTACCCAGAGGCCCTACTATATTAATCCGAAACGAAGTTCGAAACTTCATGACGTTTTTCGTTTCGAAACCTACTCTGTAACACGAAATTCGAATCTTCGGATCGAAGAATGAATGATTCCAATATATCGGCAATCCGAACATTTACAGAGTAGGTACATTCGTATCGTCACAAACTTCGTGTTTCGAACTTCGTTTCGGATGAATATAGTAGGGTCCCTGTAAATGTTCGGATTGACGATATATTCGAATCATTCATTCTTCGATCCGAAGATTCGAATTTCGTGTTACAGAGTAGGTTTCGAAACGAAAAACGTCACGAAAATTCGAATTTCGGATTTATATAGTAGGGCCCCTGATCCATTGTGGTATTATACTAGAGTGGAGATCGGGAACAAAATCTCAGCGCTTGTGCTGGTACAGGAACCCAGTGAAGCGAGAGAGAAGATGATGTTACTGCGTAGGTGTGACAGAGACGGAAACAGAAGGAGTTGTATAGTACCTTTCATATTTCCTGTATCCCCTCTAGTAATATCTCAATGCCCAGATCCTACTCGTTCAACAACTAAACAATCAGCATTATGAACTAAAGGAAATATTTTTCATAGTTATGATGATACAAATCGTGACTACAACATGAGTGTATTGCTTCGGTATGGGTACTGCCCCGTGAAATATTAGCAGCTATTAATCTGAATAATAGTGTTTTCGATGGTCCGGGTAACAAGATTGAAGACTAATATACAGGGTATATCAAGACTGCTACCGAAAACGAAGCCGGGTGGTAGTTTAAGCGACTTCAGACACAATGCAACAGAAAAAGTTGCAAAAAAAAGCGACAATTTTTTTTTTGTAATTTTTTTCCTATTGCCATATTTTGGTGGTAAATACATTTTTTCCTAAAATAATAGTGTATACCCTTTAATTTATAAATACTCTAAGATATAAGAGAGTTTAAATTATTATTTTAGCAAAATCTATGGATTTACCACCCAAAAATGACGATATTTAAAAAATCATAAAAAATAATTGTCGCGTTTCTAAGCGAAATTTTTAATTGCATTGTGTTTGTAGCCACTAAAACTACCACCCGGCTTCGTTTTCGGTAGCAGTCTTGAGATACCCGGTATACCTATAATACATATTTAAATACAAATACATAAATAAATATACCCAACAGTCACATACATAGTCCTGACCTCACACTAATGTCGAAACTTTCTTCGTGGTTATCAGGAACAACCAGACTTTTCGGTCTCACACAGTCAGACTCGAGACAAATGCTAATGGTATAAGAAAAAAATTCTTGATGCGAGGATCGACCACATAACCTCTCGTTTTACAGCCGACTTCGAACTAACTGCGCCACGGACGCTTTCAGTCATCGTCATGTTAACCACCAGACGAGAGCCTAGTTCGTACTAATTTTCTCTATAAAAAAAAATTAACTGTCCAATCTATTAAAGACGGGATTATTCTATGGCCACATAAAATCCTATAATGGAAATACGCTTTGTTAATTCTACAAAATATCACAATCATTGATATAAAAGCTATGTTACTTAATACTAAAGTAATATTTACTCCATAATTCCACACCCTTCATTAAACACTCAAGATTTAGCAAATGCAAACAAAGAGTAAAGACAGCAGACAAAAAACACACGGAAATCCATTCGTACTAGACAGTGAATTAATTTTTACCATTTATTACCGAGCGATGACGTCACGCGTCGTCGAGACACAGAGCGTTGATTTACGGCGACCATTGTGACTGATTTGGTCAATGTGCGCGGAAGAATTAACTCCATATATAATTTATGCGGTATATATTTAATATAACTACAACATTGCCACGGCATTGCTTAGGTGTAAGACTCCAAATCATTTATGCTAAGTTTAAAAAAAATAATTGCCAAATTATTTTTTAAGTCTATTAATCCCACACACCCTTTTAACCTTTTTTAAATCAATTACTCATTTCTAATCCTTACAAATAATTTTAATGCTAAAAACTAGCCTAAATATATTCATCATGGATCCAGGGCTTAGCCAAAATAAGTAGGTAACATCTTTCGCAATTTCGCATTAAACCAGTCTCCTTTTTCTGGAGAAATCTAGACTAATTAATATCTGTATCAGGCCATATACAGCATATATGCAGGGCACGGCGCTCCTCTACAATCGAGGGCACGATTGAGAGAGGTTAGGCCATATAGTCCACCACGATGGCCTAGTGCGGGTTGGTGGACTTTACATACCATAGAAATCGCTATGGTATGCAGGTTTCATCACGATGTTTTCCTTCACCGTAATAGTGCGTGGTGATTTACTATACCGGGTATCTCAAGACTGCTACCGAAAACGAAGCCGGGTGGTAGTCTTAGTGGCTACAAACACAATGCAATTAAAAATTTCGCCTAGAAACGCGACAATTTTTTTTTATGATTTTTTAAATATCGTCATTTTTGGGTGGTAAATCCATAGTTTTTGCTTAAATAATAATTTAAACTCTTTTATACCTTAGAGTATTTATAAATAAAAGGGTATATACTATTATTTTAGGAAAAAATGTATTTACCACCCAAATATGGCCATAGGAAAAAAATAACAAAAAAAATTTTGTCGCTTTTTTTTTGCAACTTTTTCTGTTGCATTGTGTCTGAAGTCGCTTAAACTACCACCCGGCTTCGTTTTCGGTAGCAGTCTTGATATACCCTGTATACACACATGACCCCGAAAAGTCAGAGGTGTGCCCTGGGATTCGAACCCGAACCGAAGACTAATTAATATATGTACTTTAAAAAAACAAATACAATGATCTAATCAAGTGGACAGTGGTCGGTGCGTATGTCAGTATATTTACTTATGTCGTCAGCGCTGATGTCATATTTTCAGTAAAGACAACTGACCAGCAAGGCGGAATCCAATTCATATATGGAGTTTAGTATTGAAGTGTCGCCGTGAATGTTTACATTGCGATAAAAAATGTTTTGAACAAAGACTGCATAATGGAAAATGTTGTTAATTATAATTTTTAATAAAACCTTGTTGGTCTAGTTATCATGTACTGAAATTCATGAGGCACTTTATGTTCGTTTCTCGGTTTGAAAAGTCTTTGTTGGTGTTGCTTGTTCGAATTTGCACTCGACATTCACATCTTCCACAAAAATACAAGTATGTTCAATGGTTCTTATGGATCTCTACCTCACTTCTTTGGGGATACAAGTATGAGCTTATTATATTTTACACTACAAATTACAATTATTCTTGTTAAGAATTAAAACGAAAAGCGACAATCTATGCACCCCTTTCCATCATTGTTTTTATGAGACAGTAATACAATCCCGATCGTACCTAATTCCTACTGTGATCTCAGTTAATTACAGAATGGCACCTCCAATTTTGATACTAAAGGTCGTATTAAAAGTATCTACATTAAGGATTAACTGAACCAAAGTCCCGAATTCAAACCTGACGACACTCAAGGAAAATCATCAACAGGTTTCTGCGTCCACGCTGATGTCATACACCCAAACACAAGCAACAGAATGGACGGTCGCCGAACCAACACAAAGCGGACAAACAAACAACACGTGATGCCAGCGCATAGACTTACAATATGCACAACAAACATACAATACACAATACAGCTGAGCCATCGGGTTCATTAGACATTGAAGTAAATCTATTATTGTATTTTGAGGAGGTATAATTGTTTTGAATGGTCAAAGACTCGGCAAACACTATTAGCTATTGTATCTGGATGGCACCGTGCTTACGACCAGGGGGGTTAATCTATGACCCGAAACAAATTAGAATATTCCGACGTCGAACTTAAACCTTTAAAAATGTGCCTCCACAAAATTTCGAATCATCTATCGTACATCGTAACCATTAACTAATGTTGGAGTGTCTGATAAGTATCATAGGAAATAGTATCGATTTTTGAAGTGGAAAACTTATAACTTACTTTAGACGTTGAACGTTCGAATGTTGTAACTGTGTAAGTCAATTCGCTACTTTAGCGGTTCAAATTGTAATCACAGCGAATATGATGATACGCGTAGGGCAATTAGTAATTAAGTTAACCTGCTCGAAATTATATACACAGGATGATTCCAACAACAGCATCAAAGGCTACGATCAATAACAATATCAGGGGATGGTATCAGTGCAAGAAAGGACAAAAGAATAAGAATCAATACAACGAAACTAATACATGATGCAATCTCATTGGCACTATGTATTTTACAGGACATATTTATTACACATAGCTAACACATACCAAGTCTAAGGATACGACGTCAACAAAAACCCACCAACTTCCTACAAAACAGGTAATCGCATCAGGACTCCGCACATCACCGGTGACATTTATTATTTATATAAAATTGACCTCTGCATCTGCCGAAGGTCACCACGCAAATGTACAGCGAACTACGGCTCGTCTCGACCCACGTAGTGATACATCGGTGACATCACCCGCTACTGTGTTGTGTCTAGCTTCTAGATTTTAGTCTATCTGCCTACTATCTTGTTACATAACCTATTCGAGTTAAGAAGGATCAGAATTAGGAAAAAAATTACGGTGACTACTTGTCCATTACATGTAGTTCTTCACTCTTTTGTCAATCTTTTTTAGAGTTCTCTGTTGTGAGATTCTTGGCCCGTATATCTTTCTGGACTAGATCTAGGTAGTACTTTTCCATTGATCTCCGTGTATATTGAAATGTGTATATTGAATTGAATAGGTGTGTATTGATGGAGATTACTACGCACAGCAACCGTATAAACACCATATTATCAACTATCATATGTTCAATGGGAACGGTTTTACGCAGTAAGTCGCAGTCGCACTGAAATGATGGACTTTGTCGGTTCGATTTCAATCTAGTCCAGCTACTATGCTATTCGATGAAATAAAATTCGTAGGAATGTTTCACAAGCATTTAAATACAGAATATTTTTGCTACCACGTTCAAAGACGGTCGTGGAAACTTTGGCCTCTCACCAGTATACTCCGTACAAACTAAATACGATCCTCAACTTTTTCATATGAATCCGCGTTTCCGAATTTCACAGTATTAGTCCACAATCAAGAGACCAAATCATAATTCAGTGGGCGAACGCCTTTTGCCTAATCCCTGCCTGTGTTAGAGACGTATGCAGCGGTCTGGTTTATGCAACTGTCTACTTCGGTATGTCTAGGTCACATTTCACGTGTCAACCCGATCGGATGAAATTCGTGTTTGGTAATGTCAATGTCATTTGTGTTTTTTTGGTGTGCTAAATTCTAGATTACTAGGACTAGTTTATACGGAATAACAAGTGTGTTGTTGACCTAAATAAACTGCGATTTTATCTTTAATTTAATTAGTGACGTCCACAATTAACAGCATCTTATAATTTTCATTACATCATCTTGAGAATCCTCTGATACTATGAACCAATTATCGCAAATAAAACCCTATCCAAAGTCAAGGCCATTAATTATCTGGAGGCACCAATCCGAAATGCAAACAGTGAAATCTATCTGTGCATTGCAACCGCTTTCCGAATGTTGTCGCTATTCAGTCGACAAAAAATATTACCGGAGACCCTATTGGTATTAGGGCACACTCCCAGATACACTATAGTGAAGAATATAACATAATCATTAGAGACCCACGTCATTGCATCAATCAGGAGGAAATAACCAGATGTTCTTCTCCTATTGGTCAAGGATGGGAAATAGATCCTTGATTGCATTACCCTAATCATTGGAAGAAGTAGTAAATAATAATAATAATAAATACACCGAAAAGTCACCTACATTGTCCTGACCCCGTATTAAGGCCAATTAAAATATATGTCGTGGGAATCGGGAACAACGAGAGACTTCATAGTCAGACCTGGGAGAAATCCCTTTCGTGCCTCACAAATAACCCAAAGACTATGGGAATACTGTAGTTACTATACCATTACAAAACCACAAGGATACGATTACTTCACAACTCGACAGTTAGAACAAGACATGTAATTGTGTGTTTAAAGTTCGCAGAAAAGTAATTAAACTCAGTGAGCTCGGAGGAGCAACAATGGCGGGTATTTTTAGAACGATCGCGGACCGTGGGCGCGGCTGCTCGTCTCGATAACTCTCATTGTTGCCGAAAACCGGTCCGGTATAGTGCGCTTATTATGTTGGGCTTTGCTCTTTGTCGGGGAATTGCATTCGCTGATATGGATTTGAATTTGGCATTTCCACTACAAATTTATTTATACTCTTTATTGTACAACTCAATTTACTTTGTAATTGAATATAAAAAAATCATATCGTATTGAGCGTTTTCTTCCTGGCAACATTTGGAAGATCAGGAATTCTTGGATTGACTAGAATAGGGCAAATAGCAGGGTAATCAAACAATAGGACAACAAATGTGTGTTACGTCTGGATAAATTGATGTAGAATACGAGAGACGAAGCTGAGTATGAGGTTTGACTATAAGTGACAAGCAAACTATACACCGTATAGATCCGTAGGAGAACTAAAATAACCGACATAGCCCACCGGATTAGCAAGTTGAAGTGCCAATGGGCAGGGCACATAGCGCGGAGATCTGATGACCGATGGGGTCGGAAAGTGCTCGAATGGAGGCCACGTAGCGGAAAGCGCAGCGTAGGACGTCCACCCACAAGATGGTCCGACGACCTGGTAAAGGTCGCGGGACGTCGCTGGATGCAGGCTGCCTCCAACAGGTCTCTGTGGAAATCATTGGGGGAGGCCTATGTTCAGCAGTGGACTTCCTTTGGCTGATGGATGGATGGATGTAGTTTCATCCACAACTAAATAGATTTTGATGAAATTTGGTATACGTCGACGTCTTAAGAATAGAAATAGGGTATTTTAGGTACTATTGTTGAAACCAGAAGAAGACAACGTTAAGCGAAGAAAAAGGATTGCAAAATTTGGATGGGTAGCGAAATAATTTGGAGCAAGTGACACCAATAAGAATACAAACCCTATACAAAACAATAGCATTGTCTCCATGATCTAATCACCAGTCCCTAGTCAGGTACATACATATTCATCTTTCATTATGATACCCCTGGCGCTGTCCCAACAACATGTCCATGTGATTTTTTCCGCGCAGACTCCACAAGATCAGCAAATCTTTTAAGGGTTACTGTATACACTTTTATAACAAAGTTCCCAGTCATATTAAAGCCTTATCTATTACAAAATTCAAAGCTAATATCAAGCAAAAATTATGCAATAAGGTATATAATAACATTTCGGAATATTTAGACGCTTATTATAACAAGGCTTGGGAATATAATAAAATTAAATGAATGTGTAGTATCTCGGAACGAAAGTCTTGGTGTTCTCTATAAAATATCATTTAAATTAAGTAACTTGTCAAATTTGCCATTGTTTTCCTATGTAAGTGATTGGGTATGTCATGCTCGCTAAAAAGTCTGTGCTTGCGGTGGCGTCGTGTGCCAGATCGGTCACTTCCCTGCAACATGGTTGAGGAGGCCGATGGCTGGCACATGCGTCATACTCGTGAACGGGTGCTGCTTGCGTAGATTGGTCTATCCGATTTGCTTACATTGTAATGGATTGATTGATGGATTACATAAAGCTTTCGCAATTATTCACTGCTTTGGCGAAAAAGAGTATACTGATTCTTCGTTCTGGGCGACTTCACTTCACTCAGCCATAGTAATTATAATATAATAATATTCATATAAAAATATTTATTGTAAATTTACAACATATTATTATTAAACTGCTCTGATTTAAACCAACTTGTAAATTTTGTAATAATTCACTACGTTGTAAACTGGTTTTGAAAAGAGCAACACTAGAGTTTCTTGCCCGTTCTTCTCTAGTGAAAACCGCTTTCCGAACCGGGTGGTAGATAAAAAAAATGACTGAATCTAAATGATGTTGAACATTTTAATGGATTCAATAAATTATTTACATTTTCATTTTCATTCATACGCAACGAACGTAAATAAACACGCGAAATGATCACCTTGTTTCTAAGATCTAGTTTTACTAGAAAATCTTTTCTGAGCTCTCGATTACTACGAATTTTCCGGTTTAATTTGGTTAAATATAATTAATGGACTCCTTAGTGGAATCGTTATGAAACGACCTATAATACGAAAAGTTACGGCTAGTATTTCCGCGTCAACAAATATGTTTGTATGACCAACAATATTTGTTTTCGTACTGAGAGTTTGACACTTCTGAAACTGTTGAATTTTCTGAGAACAATACAAGACTTGGTATCTCTCGATTTCTTTATTACCGACCTCCATTTTCAAATTTGAAATTCACCTACATTATTCACATCAACCCAAAACATCACTTCGCCAACCTGCACTACGACAGCGTGGTAAACTATTTGGCCTAACCTCTCTCAATCATATTCTAGATTGTAGAGGAGGTCCGTGCACTGCAGTGGGACGTTTCCAACAGGACTTTAGGAAATTCCCTCCAGCCACAATTAAAAATTACAGAAACTCGCTTTACCATTTCCTCACATACACGTACCCGTCTCTCTCAGCCCATTCACGTCTCCGTGATGTTACAGGAAGCTTGCGTTCACAGAAATAACAATTCACTGAAGCCCGCGGTTTGGCGGTAAGGTCAGCTGTGATCCCATTGATCTGGGAGCATCCGACGTTTCTTAATAATACCTATTTCTAATGTACGACTTTTATTATTAGCGGGAATGATGCTTATATGGTGATCGTCATTATGCCCAATGTGAAGATGAAGTAAAAAATATTGTCAGGTAACCTGCTTACTATGGCGATTTTACAAGATTTTCTATGGCATGTGAAGTCCAGCAACCCGCACTAAGCCAACGTGGTGGACTATGGCCTAAACCCTTTCAATCGAACTCGTGCTTATATTGTGATAAACCAGTGCTCACAAAAATATGTTGTTTGGCGGCAGGTATAGACAAAGTGATGGTATCTCCCAATAAGGCCTCTTACATACGACGGAATTAATGACTTATGTAGATAATTATACCATGCCTCCTAACATATTTTATATCGCATCAACTCTGGCTTACAGGAGTTGATGTAATATAATATATTGCCTTGAGCGATACGACTGCCATTTGTACTCTTATGTTAAATATAAGTTTTAGTTTAAGTATTATTTGGTGTACAAAAAAGAATAAAATAAAATAATAACTAAAATATATATTTTTTTTATTGTAAATAGTTTTGGTCTACTTTCAGCGTATTGCTAAAACTAACATTCAAACCTTAGACCAAGAAAGAATCCACAATAATCCCACGTTTAGTGATAGCAAGGCCATTGCGTTCCCACATACCTGTCGGAAACGCGGATCGGACAACCAAAATAAATAACCGATAGCTTTGTATATTTGAAAAATCGCATCGCTATCATTGATGTGTTTTTCACATTGGTGTGCGTGGGTTTGTGTATTGGCTTCACTTCTTGGCCAATATTTGCTAATGTTTGCGGCCAATAGAACAAAGTTTGTAACAATTTCTATGATACGTAAATTCCACCAATCCACACTGGGATTTATTGCTACGAATGACGAGGCGATCATACCATACGCCTGATGGTAAGCGACACGACTGCCCATGGAAAGAAGTAAAATCAAACAATACATTGAATTACAAAGCAATGTTTGGCATTCCACTGCGGTCGCCTTCCTGAGACAATTTCTATAGTATGTAAAGTCCGCCAATCTGCTCTAGATCAGCGTGGTGGACTATATGGCCTCACACCTCTCAATCATATCCTCGATAGTTGAGGAGGCTCGTGCCCCGCAGTGGGACGTATATCGGCTGACGCAGTGGCCAATAGGCTTGTCCATGTAGAAGATTTGTGATCATGTTGGATATTGGAGTATAGACGTAACATTGGTTTTCGAGGTGTGAATAATAGATTTTTACAGACATCAGAGTGTTTGCAAGATATTGACGGAAAGACAGAAAAAATGCATGGAAAATAATTGCAAAATTTCTACTTTGTTGATGTAGTTGACATAATGAATGATATGTTATTGTCATAACAAATACAAAAATAAAACAGATGGGAGGGGGACGAAAAGTGGTGTTGCTGGGGAAATTTCTTGCTTCATTTCTACTTTACACTTACAACACAATCCAAAGCGCTAGAGCTAGTATTTAACAATTCAAGATCCTGTCAAAGACTTGAACAAAGAATATTTTGATTGATTGATTAAACGATGACCGTCGTATACAGCACGCGTTTAGCCACGCCATTAAATATTTAATCTATCGTGGTGCTGAATCATGCTACTTAAACACATACACGATGTAAGAGTATATCATGGCATAGATAGCTCTGTTATTAGCGAACTGGACTAAGACAAAGACAGGTTTGAGCGCAAGACACACACCATCGACTTTTCGAAACTATTTTGACATTCAATTTACAATGAATGGAGAAGCCGACGCCTTGAATTACAAAGCAATACTTGGCATTCCACTGTGCTCGCCATCTTGGGACATAAAATGTTAAGTCTCAATATTTCCAGTAGTTACTCTGGCTACAAATTTCCTTCAATCCGAAACACAAGCAATTACACTGCTGTTTGGCGGGAGAAATAGACATTGCGATGGTACATAGCCAAGCGACCTTTCATATATGAAAGACCTACCACCAGTGAAAAACACGTTCACCAGTTTATAAGATCAACAAAAGCGGGTGCAATACACATACCATTACACTTGATAAATTATGTATCTGTATCTTTATCAGCCCGTATGCGTCCCACTGCAGGGTACGGGCCTCCTCTACAATCGAGGATATGATTGAGAGCGGGTAAGCCATTTAATCCACCACGCTGGCGTAGTGCGGGTTGGCGGACTTCGAATACTATAGAAATTATTATAATCCGCTAGTACGTAGATTTCCTCACGATGTATTCCTTAACCGTTATCGTGCATGGTGATTGACTATCAACACACACATAGCTCCTAAAAGTCCCGCGGTGTTCCCTAGGCCATTTACCAATAGGCCACCACACACTTTATACCGGGTATATCCAGACTGCTACCGAAAACGAAGCTGGGTGGTAGTTTTAGTGACTACAAACACAATGCAACTAACAATTTCGCAAAGAAACGCAGGAAAAAAATGGATTTACTACCCAAATATAGCCGTAGGAAAAAAATAAAAAAAATTGTCGCTTTTTTTTTGCAAAATTTTCTGTTGCATTGTGTCTGAAGTCGCTTAAACTACCACCCAGCTTCGTTTTCGGTAGCAGTCTTTATATACCCTGTATAATAAATTATGTACTTCACAGTATTTTAAAGTCTTTGTATAATTTATGAATGTAAGGTGGCGAGCGGTTAACAGCAAGGTGTTCCAACGCCTCGTCTCAACAGATGGGCGACATTGGGCCGAGTCACACACGGGTATGTATTGCGGGCTTGCACTAGCGTTTTTACTTTAATTTACTACTAATTTTAGTACTAAAACTATTGAATTTATCACTCTGATAATGTATGGCTGATGTATGTATATACCAGTTGCTACATATAGTCTTGCATTTGTGTATAATAAAATAATCATGTCATATTTTTGACCTGACTATTTTATATTATAGACGTATGAAATGCAGAAGTCAGTTCCGAATTTAAATTTCTAACGAAAACCGAAATCTACAGCTCAATAAAAATCTAATTTGATCATCTCTTTGTCTTACACAAATTTTTGTTACATATTTATAGTATTTATTGTGTTTCGGATTGAAGGACATTGTAGCCAGAGTAACTACTGGACATATTGAGACTTAACATCATATTGTTTCAAGATGGCGAGCGCAGTGGAATGTTGCTACTGTTTATGAGCGGTCGTATCGCTTACCATCAGACGATCGGCTTGCTCGCCTCACCATTCATTGGAATAAAAAAATATATTTCGCAAAGATTTTTTTATTAAACGCGTCGCAATCAAACGTTTGGTTATAAAGGGGTTCCATGCTCAGTGGGCAAATATGTAAATAATGTTTAAAATAGTGCTGTATACATTGATAATTACAAAAAGCGATTCATTCAAGTCCATCAATCATATTCCTCCATATAAGTGTAACCGCAACGTCACACAGCATACTACACGCCCGTATGTTTTCATATGAATCACCTACTCGGCTCGGCCGATGGATTTACCCTTGTTTTTTATCGTTCAGTCACGTATGTTGAGAACATTTTTATGTACATTAAATATATAGATCGTAAAATATAGCAGAGCATTTGTTAGCACACCTTGAAATTATCTGTGGTAATTTAAATAACGTTTTGGTACCTTATGATATATAAATAGAAGTTTATAGTGAAACTAGCGGCCCGACCCAGCTTCGCCTGGGTGCATATATTTTTTGATTCCACTCCACACCAAATACATGTTGTTTTTCGTATAAACTCTTGTATGCGTAAACTTGACGTAGCCATCCTACTGTCCGGCTCAATCCCGTCTCATCCGCCTGTTCAGTCTCTTCCCAATCCGTCCCGTCCCTTCTCTTATATCCATCCCGTTTTATAACGTGCATTTACAGTTCGTCCTAACAAATCTGTCATCTATCCCAGCCCTCTCTCGTACCTTCGATTCTATTTTACTTTATGTCCCTCTCTTCCATAAACATCCATATACATCTTATATATAAATAGGAATTATTAAAATTTAATATGAGAGTTACACTGAGATAGCAAAATAATAATTGTCAACGTTACTACTACACTTGATGCATAAACAATAATCGTATTGTGTGAGAGAAACAGGAGACCGGCTTCGTTCTCATCCCTACTCCGTGCTGTTTACTGGGTCAGAAGTGACACCTGTAGACATTCTGGCGGGGATAACTATAAATGGCGATTGATCAGTTTTCGACCGGAGAGGAAAATGATTAAATTACTAAAATGGCTATTAAAAAATAAGGGTTGATCGTAGAAGGGTGAAAATTGAGGATTGTATGTATTTTTGTATGTTGTATCATAAAAAAATAGAAATAAAAAATTTTGACTAAAAAATAAAAAAAAAATTAGGGGTGGACTACCCCTAACATTTAGGGGGATGAAAAATAGATGTTGGCCGATTCTCAGACCTACTCAATATGCTCACAAAATTTCATGAGAATCGGTCAAACCGTTTCGGAGGAGTCGATTACGCACCCCGTGACAGAAGAATTTTATATATTAGATACATACATACTACATACTCTCTCGCCATATGTCTGACTACATCCTATCCACATCTTTTAATTCGCCATTTTATCATCAAGACTAGGTGGAAAGTACTATTTTTAGTTTTTTTCTTCATAATTATTTGGTATTCTTGTAATTTTAAACTGCTCTCTATTCATATTCCTTTTCTAATATCCATCCCAAGGTGGCCAGTAGAAATCGCCAAGAGCGACAAGACCGCCTCGCCGTATTTTTGTAATGGTTATAACATCTAAAGGAGATCAGTCGATTTGGTCCAACTACGGACAAGAAATTAAGTATGACTAAAAAATCAGGCGTATTTTTTTAGATTCATGTCTATTTATTTTTATTCTACACCGTGGGGATCAGATTTTGTAAAAAAAAGGATATCATAAAATATTCTACCACTTTTTGCATTGTTTGCAATAATATCAGAATTGACATCTGTCAAATTCATTCAGTGTTTGTCAAATTCTATTCTTTGTACTTGGTCACGAAAGGAATGTGCTTTTGTGATGTAGTTATTTGAGTTTATTAGTTACGACAACTCTTGGCTACTCTAAAATAGATTATAATTATTATATTCCCAAAAATAGCAGAGCTTGCTCAGTGCATCTACGCCAATACCTCATTGGATTTTATGACGGAAAGGCTCTATAATATTATTTATATTATTTAGTTCTAACATGTACAAGACATGTTTACAATTATAAGATTCTAAAACATCAATCGATTTTAATGATGATAAATAGTATGCCCAGACCACTTAGTGCGTATTGGTTAGGACTGAACAAAAATATATGCTTTTACATTGTATGTTTTGTTTATATTCAGATCGACAGCTCTCAAACTGGCCACAATGCAATAATACGTTATTGTAATTGCATTGCAATCAAAAGGACAGTGGGATGCTGTACACATGTAATGACTATTATGTGGTACCTTGGTTGGGCTAGGTACCAAAATGATATCACACCTCCTGCAAAAGCACCTCGACAATGTATTGTTACTACCAGGTACATGAGATATTGTTTAGGAACAAGTTTAATTTCAAAATAGAACTTTTTATTATAAAAATGTGTTTTTTATTACTCAATACCACTTTTTACCGTCATCATTCCCTTTTTATAATGACCTACCTACTTTTGTAATGGATATTTCTACCCCCAGAAATGCTCTTCTTAATCAACTTTGTATCGAAAATTATTTAACGTGTTTATAATTATGTAATACATTTTACAATATTATTAAATGAAATTATTTACATAGTTGCAGAATATATAAAATATTGTCCAAATAAGATATATGTGAAGTAGTAAAATATGGTAGTTTTGTAAAACTTTAAGAGGATATATCTTATATACTCCACATCGTAGCTCAAAAGAGTATATTATATTTAACAGGATATTGAATCTTTATTATTTAATTCTAGGTCTTATTTGTGTCCGTTAAGTTTTCACTACTAGGCCCAATTTCCTAGGAAATCGACCGATCTCCTTTGTTTATCATATGTGTGCCATAAAGTATGAATGAATAAATACCATCCAAGACAATTTAAGACGAGGCTTAAAACAGTTGAAACGAAAGTGGTCTGTAAGGATTGAGGAAAACAGAGATCCATATTCTCTGCCTACTTCAAGATGACACAGGCGTGAGTATATTTTTCATATCAGCAGTATGCAATGTTTATACATAAAGGCACGCCGGTGCCGTCACCGTTGCAAAACAATTAGCCGTGTCGACCAACAACATAAACTTTACACGAATCGACGGCTGTAATACAAATATGTACTTAAATTTATTGATTACTTTTGTATGGTTTACTTAGGGTTATTTAACTTGACACCAAAAGTCAAATTAAGCAAAATCAAAATCTAATTAAGTCGATTAAATATTTATTTTACCGTGATATTCACGGTCATCTTTTTAAAACTCCTTCCTTAGTTTTTCAATGAATGATTATGATAATATCAAATAAGCACCATAATACATTACAAGTACTAATTAAGTTATTGTTCGACCAAGTCTTAATTTCAATATGCCACATTCCATTCCATATTCAATATGTAAGCTATTCATAGGGGTATAGAAAGAACTCCGACCGTTAACCGTGATGTAAATTAAATATTTGTAAATTAACATAATTTTTAAATTGTTCAATATCTGTAACATATTTATGAGTAAAATAGTTTTATGCATATTTCGAAGCTACAATCTATAGCGCAGTAAACCAACTCGTAGGCCAAATTTCCATTGGACGGTCTCAAGTGTGTCCATGGCCCCAACACACACGTCATCACAATCACATTTTAAAATACCACCAAATACAACAAAAAGTACAACCAAATTAATCAATGTTTATAAAATCCCATCAAATTGTTGACTTGAACGGCTAGTTTTTTAGTGTTAAATGATTACATATATAACGCGTTTTAACATGGCCAATTGTAACTTCCTTATGTGGTTTTGTTATGTATATGATGACATCATCGGGGTGAACTCATAATTTGCGATGGCACGGCTGGATACTTTGCGAATGTGTGGCGCCATCTATTGTCGAGTAATAGAACTATTGAGGTATTATTATGGTTTTTGTAAAATCCTTGTTGGATTCAATTAATTAGATAAATTATTTGATCGAAACGTAAGAAATAAAATTAAGGAATAACCTAATATGTAATTATGTCCATATTAATAAGATTTCTAAAACATCATGATATATATTTGTAATTTATCAATCAGACATATGATTTAAATATTGAATAAAAGGTAAAACGAAAATAAACGACGTACGAAAGTTTAAATTTTAAAACGGAGTATTTTAAAATTTAGTAATAAAACGCCACCTTGCGTCGCGTAGCCGAACTACAACGTATCAATATAAAATCATAGATGGCGCTGTAAATATACTTCATTACTTACCCTTTTGACAGTAAACTAGTTTTAGGCTCAATTGCACAAACTAACTTTGCCAATACCTTTACCCTTGAAACTGTCAATTCCATACATTCGCACGGTCAAATACATCTCAAATGTATGGCGATGACATTTTCATAGGCAAAGGTATTGGCAAAGTTACTTGGTGCAACTGAGCCTTAGTGTATCAGACGATGACTTACCTGAAACATAAAAATAATCATTAGTTAAGAAAATAAGCAATTAAAGATGTACGATAGTTTGAAATAAAAAAGTAAGTAATACTATAAAATCAGGCTTGCCTGAACTTCGATATTTATCCGCCAGGTGGCACAAGTAGCCATTACGTAGCACATAAATACGAGCTTCCGTTCATTAATACGACATATAAACACTTCTATTTCCTGCTCTTATAACAAGTATTTTCAAGCATTTTGCGACATAATCTTATAATAAGACTTTCTAACATTTCTGCAATGAGTCGCCTAACAATTTTACGTACACCTGAAAAAAAACTTATAAACATTGAATAAACAAATAAATTGTCTCTTTCTACAATATTTATTTTATCTTCTGATATAACAATTCATGTCTTTCAATAACTACAGACAACTGAACGGAACTGTTCGTCAGTTTCAAAGTGGGCTATCCGTTGTTCTGTGATACAAAGTCTAGAGTCTAGATACGTCATAAAGTTAGAACATCTTATCGAACATATAGACGTGTTGGTAATGGTAATGCTGGAAGAAAATAATTTATTAAACTATACTTGTCATCAGAAAAATCGAACCATTCAAGTTAATGTTTTGTAAGGATTATCAGAAAAATGAGTATTTCAATTGAATTTAGAACATCATTTACTGGTGGTACGTATCTCATATGTGAGAGAGGTAGGTACCACCGCAATTTCTATTTCTCCCGTGAAACAGCAGTGTAAATGCACTGTTGTGTTTCGGTTTGAAGGACATTGTAGCCGGAGTAACTAGGCACTGGACATATTGAAACTTATCATCTTATATCTCAGGATGGCGAACGCAGTGAATGGGTAGGGCTCGTACGGGGCGGTACCATGATCTCACATCTATGTGAAGCGACAGCTTGTCTTTAGCGTTTCGTTTAATAAATTAAATTCCCGGATTCCCAATACACCTTCTCTTTTCCTATCCTTTATCCTCGTGCTCTTCTACTGGTTTGGCTGATAACTGGCATTGGCTTGCAATGATCCAAGCTTTGCGGATGATGTTCATGTTCATGGTTTAGTAAGTGATGGTTCAGGTAACGTGCTAGTTATCCGGACCCATTCAATAAAAATAGTATATAGAAAATAGACTGAAGATGACCAAAATAAAATTAAGACCACAGTACTACAATTGGACCTAGAAATGTTTTGTTCTATCAAAATTGACAGATTATTTTAATCTTTACAGGGTAAACACAGGGCTCATTTTTTAAAGCTTCTGTGATTTTGGCACTTGTGTGGATTGGTTCCTTTTTGCTTAAGTACATCCAATTATACTAATGAAGCGACGTAGTCTTCACTCTCTAGTAGAGTCTACAATAGCCTATACAACACCTCAAACAGATCTACAATCCAGATATCAATATAGACACGATACTGCACATTGTCCGAGCGCCGACCAACAACTATCTTAATTAAATGCACTGGAGCGACTCGCGATTGCATTGAAATGCCGTGTGGGCTAATAATCAAGTAGGCGCGATAGGAGTAGAAATATCTAGGGCCTAGGCAATAGGGACAGTTGGAAAGAGGTTAAGGTTACCTGTATGAATGATGTTTGGGAAACTCTTGGATTGTCTGATAGATCAAAACGATGTAAAAAGTTTTAGAATGATTATTCTCACTACAATCATAAAGGTAATCAGCTCAAATGGTTTATTGGTAGCAATACAGTCTTTAATCAAAATTCTTGGCCCTAGCTAGTTCTATCCACTTCGTCTGAATTTAGCAGTTTAAAATACCACATAAGATCCAAGGAATTTGAATTCACATGAGATGTGGCGATACCCTATCCCATCGCATATAATAACTGTAATATTCTTCGGGAACACCTTTGCCAATATTCGCGAATATATTCGTGATCATTACTACAATTTTTTCCCACAAAACAGGTCCTTATTTACATCTCCCATATAACCTAATTCTGCGGCCCGGTTTCTTATGATCGTATTCTTCACCGTACTACGTTATTTACGGTTTGTATCGGGCCCGCATCGGGTCGTTCCACGTTACGTAACGTAAATAAAACGTAGATGCGTCGTAAAACTGTGGAATTATGTTGGCCGGTCAGCTTTTTATACAATCAATCAACTGGCCTCTACTAGCGGTTTCGTGTGTATAATGTAGACGTGTAGTTAACTTAATATACTTTAACTGGTTGTAGGTCTCTCATGTGAGAGGCCACCTGTATCACTGCAATGTCTAAATCTCCCGCCAAATCGCAGAGTGAATACACTGTTGTATTTCGGTTTCAAGAAATTGTAGCCAGAGTAACTACTGTCCATAATGAGGCTTAAACATCTTATGTCTCCAGATGGCGAGCGAATGGAATACCAAGCATTGCTTTGCAATTCATGGTGTCGTATCGTTATCATCAGTTGAATGGCATGCTATCTCGCCATTTATTGCATACAAAAAAATACGTCCAGGAAGAATAAAATTATAAAATAAGTTTAAAATAAACAACTGAATGGATTTCAATACTTTTTTCACACAATTGACACTAAATTCAAAGCAATAAGTCCTACACACAAATGAAGTAATAAACAAATACTTCAGCATAAATATAATCAAATGCAATTTTATACACCGTAGACAAAGATGTAATGAGTGCCAAACTTTGGATGCCGATAATGAAAGCAATGTTTCACTAAAAAAATATAATATTTACATTTACTGGCATTCCTTACAAAACTACCAAACAAAGTAGACATCTCACCAAAAAGCACAAAGAAAATCAGAAAAACAATAACAAAAGCAATGTATCAAAGAATACGCCTTAACAGAGCAAATAATAATTACATGTTCTTGCTTAGTTTAAGATAACAATGTTTAAGAATAACTAGTGACGTATTTATAAAGCTAATTTATATTGTAGAGAAACAAAATAATTTCAACATCCCGGAATACAAATAATAATAGTTCATACGAAGACTGCAAAACAAAACGTGCGCAAATGAGATGAATCTGTTGCCAATAAATTAGCGCATTCAATTTGTAATTTGTGCTTTCAACCATTTATGCATTGTTTGACTATAAAGCATAAATATACATACTTCGGAAAGTATGCCGTCATCATTTTATCGACTGATGAAATATCTTAACAGCATCCGTAGGGTAATCAAAGTACTAGTTCTAAAACAGATACTCCAAAGGAGATATCTACCAGCCGGGGACTTCCTATGGCTGAAGAGAGAGAGAAAGGACTGAGATATCATGCCTGAGTTATGTCCCTAAAAATCCTACACCGCCAAAATCTACTAAAATCCCACGGCAAGCGTCACGATAATTCTACGAAACTGGATATCCATGGACGAGAGCCGATTAATTCACATGATAAATCCATGAGAGGCACAAATGTACCTTATCAATCATCAAGAAACTAGTGACTATAATAGAACTTACATCGTCTTATACAGTTTTAAAACTATATCTTAAAACTCAAGCACAATAGCGAATACTAATACCCTGGCTCTAGCCGGGATAACATAAGACACAGAGATACTTGTAAAACTAGATTCAGCTGTTGAATTTCACGGCCGTCTGCTTACGTCAAATGTTCCGGATACATTCAGCCGATCACTATTCGTATCGGGAATGCAACAAGACGCAACCGATCTAAATTGGTTTCGTATAATTTCGCTCATAATCAAACCGGTATGTACGTGCCAAATTCGCGGGTAATTTGCTATTCAGATAAATAACATATTGCTGGTTCAGACGTTTGTATCCTACAGTTTGTTGATGCAGCAGCTAATAGACTTTGGGATTATTGTTTAATGTTTGGACTTTGGTCTAAGCTATCTTAATCGAACTCTTGGCTGTCAAGGAATTCCGAGGTCAGCTGTGGGTGGTTGAGAGCTAATTGCAGATGCATGATGCGAACGTTTAAGAGATTTTAACCAACTTCACTTGCTAATTTTGCACTCTGGTAGCGACACAAAGCTCAGACCGACCGCCAGCAGAATAACCATCGCAGAATTGGCAGTCAATGCAGAAGCTGAGCGCCAGAAGAAAGGCTATTGGCACCAGAAGC